>PVJX010009366.1:0-13662 GCA_004027295.1 Dolichotis patagonum | reverse complement strand
AGTGATAGTGCACAGAGATAGGGTAATCTAAGGTCTTGCCCAGTGGTGAAGAACCTAAGGCACACATACCACAGTGGGCTTCTGTATCACAGTGTTCTAAAAGGTTCACCATCACTGTTCTAGTGTCTGTACTCAAAAGAAGTCAACCTCATGAAATAAAGTAACCTACCAGGTGCTTAGACCACAAGGCTTTTAAAACCGGCCCTGAAAGATGAAAATCTGCTAAGAAGAGCATTCCAGGCACAAGCAGAACACAGCCAAAAGCAGAGGGAGGAAACTATGGAACCCACAGGGCACCTGGAAAATGCTATGAGCTGCTCCTAAGCACAAAGATCCATTAGCAAACAAGGATAAAATGGCAGGATGAGCCAAGTAGGGAAGATTTCTCTCTCTTGGGGGTGGTCCTGGGTTTTGTCCTTAATGATGATTTAGACTAAGATATTGATAGGCTAGGAAACAACAAGGCAAAAAACAACAAATATGTATGTTTAATAATCTCGGTATAGGCTGAGTATGGAAGAGTAAAGTATCAGATTCAAAGGAATCCAGAACCAAGAGCAAAGATAGCCCCCAAAGGCTGGAACTTTACAGCTCAACTTATTTCAACTCCCACATTCACAGAGTAGTTAGGGGTGGTGACAGATCAGTACCTCATGAACTACAATGACTTTTATAAATGCCTGGGTAAAGATTTATCTAGACGACCACAGGATAAATATTAAGGTGCGGACTGTGTTCTAAGCACTGTATAGGTTTACATCACATTATCTAACTGAGTCTTCAAATGACACCCAAGTCTTAGTCCCTTTTTAAGAATGCAGGAAGGGAAGCTTACTACACATAGCCCTAGGCAAGAAAGGTGAGAATGCAAAGTAGTCAAGAGTAAAAGGTCTACAGCCACAGTATCAAGCCTTCTCAACCCACGCTGACATTTCGGGCCCCAATCATCCATATATGAACATGTCCAAATATATGGTTCATGGAATTGAAGAAGCAATGTAAGAAAAACAAATCTACTAATTCTTAAAAATCCACTAAAGTGGAACACTTTTGCTTCTTCTGCTTTATGTATGACAAGAAAATAGCCTTCCAAGTGTGATGGAAAGCTTGCTGTTCAGTTAAAAAAGCATTTCTGTATGTTCTTTTCTGCAGACACACTGAAGCTTTCTGGGATAGCATTCTGAATATGGAATATCATCAGAATGACAGCAAATCTTCCACAGAAAATATGAGATGATCCGTAAGTGCTCATGACATTAGACAGGTTCCTAGTAAGTTTATCATGTGATTTCTAGATTCAATTTCACATTTGATGACTGAGGTAAGCAATACGTACTGCCAAGAAAATTTCTAAGTATGTAAGATATTACTTTGTAGCCCCAAGAAAGATCTTAATATGGGTACTATTAAGAATTAAATGTTAACTTCCAACTAGAGAAAAGTTGTCTTCGGTCTTCCACAACCAAAGGGAACCGTGCCACAGTCTAACACAGCATAGCAAGCCTTGTGTTCCAGCCCCAAGGCTGGAAGGCACAGAAGGCTTCCTCAATACTGCCACCACGCAGAGGGCTGGAAGTGGAAGTGGAGGAGTGCGTGCATACATTGGGCCTCAGCTAAACTCCTGGTTGCATAGTCACAGTAGCAAGATTTGTTACTACTAAAAGGAGCAGGGTTGTGAGTGCTCCCACCTAATTCCAGAATAAACTGCTTTTAAAAATGATTTGAGTTCAATCATAAAAGGCTCTGGAGTTATTTTCACATAACTTCATGTCTTCCATTAACATTATCCCCCAAACAAGATGAAGCTTGAACTCTTAGCACACTGAACAAAAGGCAGGATAAAAGATGAGACAGGAGGAGGAAAATGAACAACGACAACAAAAACAATAAAAAAAAAGGCGAAAAAACAAAGAATATAAAAATGCAAAAGCCACTCCAACTGGTTGAATAAGAAAAAAAAAATACACAATACCCATTGCTATGTTTCACTAAGTAGAATTCAAGGAAACAAACTTCACATCTACACAAAGAATATGAACTACTATTAAAGACTTTAATAGCTGTGTCATAAGTATTCTATTTCTCCTCTTTCCTGACATATGGTAAGACGCTGCTTATCAAAACAGAAGTTATACATGCAACCATGTGACTTGCTTTGGCCAAAAGAATGTGCGCAGAAACGAATCATTTCTAGGGGGACATTTTAGAGAACCAAGAAGGTAATTTACTATATTCACTAGCCATGGCATATCCGAGTATCTGCTCAGACATTGAAAGGGGCCTTTGGCTGATCCAGGATAAACTACTACTAATATTTAGGAGCTGTTTTTTCCTATAATGTAATCTTGCTCAGCCATTTATACTGTCTTGTTTCGATCCTGCCTTTACTACGGTCAATCATGTTTTCATCTTTTCAATAAATAAATAAAATCCCACTTCTTTGGGTAGAAATGCCAAGAAAACAGTCTCCTGATTTCTAACCCACATTAGCACTTAGTGAGAACCTACTACTTAGGCATGAAGTAGCAACTGATGGAGAAAAGTCACAAATAAAACCCAAACTTTAGAAGTAATGTGTCCACACGCCAAGTAAAGACAAACACAGCGGACCAGTGTCATCTGCTTGGCAACTGCGCTTCAGCTTCCAGAGCCCAGCCTGGAGCAAGGACCACTGCTGGAAAAGTTCTTCACATGGCTGATTCTATTAACCACCTTCAATACTCATTTCTTCTACTGCGCTGGAGCTGCTTGTGTCAAAGGCAATTAATTTTGTTCTCACTTCTACAACTACTAATACAGTCCAGGACCTCCTAGTAGCATACAAATGAACAAATACAATTTTTTACTGACTGTATTGCAAGTATATTAAGGCAAGACTGAAACTGCCAAAATGGACTAACACATGTGTATCTCCAGAAGCACAACACCAATGGTAGGCTGGGGCAGCAGAGCTGCTTCAAGTTTGACACCAGCCTGGGGTCCACACACAGTGAGTCGAAGGCCAGCCCAGATATAGCGAGACCCTGTCTCAAAAAACCAAAAACAAAATAAACAAACAAACAAACAAACAAAAAAACCACCACTTGGAATAATTAAACCAAGAGAAAGAGGCTGCAGAAAACTCTAAGGAACTCCTAAGGGGAACTGGGAATGTAGCTCAGGAGTAGTTTGCCTAGCATGAACAAAGTTCAATCGTTAGCAACACACACACACACACACACACACACACACACCTATGAGAACTCCTATGTAACTGAAACTTGTCAGAACTTTAATATACACACACTCTCTCTAACATCGCTATTTTTCTCTGCCCTAGTTTCTTCTGTAAGGAAGGAAACATGGCAGTTACCAACTTCAGATTCACACTTCCCACCTTTGCCACCAGAAAGTAAAAGCCTAAAGCTTAGAACTGTTCCAAGCTTAGATCTTCTGACCACAGCAGATCCATCACTGTGCTCAGAAACAGACAGTACTATGTATCCTCCCAGATTTATTCACGACTAAGCAAAGGTAAGCCTGGATGAGACAGAGACCATATTGGAAGGGAGTTGATGGGAGTTGAGTGTGGTGGCACAGGACTGTAATCTCAGTGCTCAGGAGGCTGAGGCTTAAGAACTGTCACCAGTTCAAGACAAGCTTGGGTTACATAAGAGTTCAAGGCCATCCTGAATTACATAAGCTATTCCATAAAAGAGGAATACTATCACCACACAATATGTCAGGCAAGGTTATCAAGTCCCCCAACCCGTGAAAATGGTACAATGTTTTCAGAAAGCCAAAAGAAAAGATGACTTGGGCTATGTTAAGAGGAGAAGCTAAATTAGGCCACAAAAAAAGCACAGGGGAAAAAATAAGCATGTAGAGACGGACAGCAAAATCTGCCTAAAAAGACACCACAGAGCGAAGCAGGTCCCTAATGATAAGAGATGAACAGAGCATGAGCAGCCAGACGCTGAGTCTGCTTCTAGTTCGACAACTGTACTCAAGAGGGGTTCCCAGTGCTGTGGAATTTCTACAGGACTTCTGAAAAACAGTACCGCGACATCAAAGTGCAAACTCTTTTGCTGGGACTTTAAAAAACCATTAGGATTCCAGGAAAACAACAGATAAAAAGACAAGGGCTTCAAAAGGAGAATGACATGATCAAAAATGCCAAAGAAGACTGGGTATGATGGCACACATCTGCAATTCTACTACTCAGCAGGCTGAGGCAGGAGGAGAGCCATGAGTTTGAGGTAAGCAGTTCAAGAGCAGCCTAAACTACACAGCAGGACCCTGTCTTAAAAAGCAAATTTTTTAAAACTCCAAAGTAATTACATGATATAAAATGTATTTATTTCAATTTGTTAGGAACAGGGTAAAGACTACCAAGTTTTAGTGTCTCTGAAACTGAAAGATTTTAATTAAGTTTGATATTTGACATTATATAAAACATACTATATGTTTTTCAGTGTATTTTTTTTTAAATTAAAGATAAGGGAAATTAAATTGATTGCAAGTTGTCCTAAATCAGTCTTAGGTGTGGTTTTGTTATTTCATTAGCAAATACCCTAACTCAAACATAAGAACAGTCTCATTCCAATTTTCTTCCATACAATTAATTATATGCAAGTAAGGCAACTAGTACTATATAACACAACTTTCTATTTAAAATATTTGTCCTAGCAATTTCTACTTCTGATAATCCTATAGAATTTAGAGAAATGCTGCACTAGTAAGTTTACAACAACAGGATATTCAGTGTAACTTTACTTATTACAGGAAAAACCAAAAATCAAACTGCTCATCAAAAGGAGTTAAGTGGCCCATGGACACAGGCAGGGACCCTGGAGCCAAGCTGCATGGGTTCCCACCCAGCAGGGTGACTCTGTTCCTAACCCACCAGCAAGCCTTGCAACGCCTTTAAACCAACTGTCTGCCAGCTATGGTGGCACAGGCCTGTGACTCCAGCTACTTGGGAAGCTGAAGTAGAATCGCAAGTTTGAGGTCAGCCTAAAGAGCCAGTTTTAAAATTTTAAAAAGGGCCTAGGACATAGCTCAACATTTCCTCAGGCCAATCCCCAGTACAGTAAATTGAATTTTAAAAGGTGTGTATGTGTTTACATTAATATTCACATCCACATAATGGAAAATTATAGACATTAAAATAAATAACATAGTTTTGGTGATAGGCATTAACGTTAAAAAAAACTATCATAAAGCTAGTGAAAACAGAAAACCACAGTACAGTGAAATATGATTCTATATTAAAATAGGAAATGAACCAAAACATACATATAAAGTTGTCATGAATGTCCTTCTTTTCAAATCTCTTTACTAAGACTACACTTTTCTACTACATGACAAGGTTCAAATTCAACATTTCCAACACTGTTTGTGTCACTGTATCATGTAATTCTTATCCTGCCAACTCTTTTAGGACCGCTTTATAGGACTAAGACTAGCTTTTATACAACAAACCAATAAATATCAGTTAAGCAAATTAAAAGCCCAGTTGTCAAAAGGAGATAAATAACATATATGAAAATATTAATACATTTACATCAAACGTATTCTCAACCAGATTTACTCCTTAAAAGTACTTTTTCAGTGTTTACTTGTCTTACTGGGGAAACATCAATAAAATGAAACTAATGATGGTTTTTTCCTTATCAGATTAGGAGAAAAACACAAAATGGAGATAAGCCAAGCAATAAAAACAAAAGCACTGTTTTTTCTAACAGTGATAATATAAACTGAAGTAAAAAAAGTCAGATGAAACAAGTTGATCATTAAAAAATACACTTGAAAAAAGCTATTTTAGGGCAGTCATGGGCTGCGGGGAGGAGAAACAAGAAGCCAGGCCCTTTCTGTGAGCTGGCCAGTGTGCAGTCTAGGAGACAAGAGGCCAGAACCACTCCACCCCACCCCCAGCAATGAGCTGATCCAGAGCAACACTGGCTGGGATAATAGGTACTGAGGTAGAAAAAACAACTTAATGCCTGTGGTGTTTAGTATTTGACTGACTCTAGGCATAAGGCAGGTGGTCTGAACATCTAATCAGAGGATAACAGTACGCAGTGTACCAACTATGGGGATCTCCTTCTGAAGGTAGTAGCCACTGTTAATTCCCTATTATCTTGTTTTAAAGTCCTGTATCATTTTCATTGTTTTGTTTCATTCTGTTCTGTTTGATTTCATTACA
Organism: Dolichotis patagonum; assembly: GCA_004027295.1. Classification (NCBI taxonomy): domain Eukaryota; kingdom Metazoa; phylum Chordata; class Mammalia; order Rodentia; family Caviidae; genus Dolichotis; species Dolichotis patagonum. The sequence goes on along the minus strand of PVJX010009366.1, from coordinate 7,475 downwards.
CCTGGTGGCATGGACAGCTATTTCAAAGATAACAAGATATAACATGGTAGCAATTGTTGATTTCCCACTATCTTGTTTCACAGTCCTGTATTACTTTCATAGTTTTGTTTTGATTGGTTTTATTCTGTTTTGTTTGATTTTATTATGTCTGATGGTATAGGCAACTATTTTGAAAATAACGAGAGTTATTACCATAGCCACTGCTGATTTCCTATTATTTTGTTTTGAAGTCCTGTATTGCTTTTGTTGTTTTGTTTTGATTGGCTTTATTCTGTTTTGTTTGGTTTTATTCTATTTAAATTTTTTTAAGGTAAAAAAAAAAGCTGTTTTAGCCAGGTGTGGTGGCACACACCTGTAATTCCAGCACTCGGGAGACTAAGGCAGGAGAACTGCCATGAGAGTTTAAGGACAACCTGGACTCTACAGCGAGTTCAGAGTTACTCTGAACTACACAGAGCAAGACCCTGTCTCAAAACACAAACAAAAAAAGTCATTTTACTTTTGGGATCCTATCTTGAAGAGATAGCTAAAATACCAACCATGTAAGCATAAACAAAAGTGTTTCCACTACAACTCTCTAACTATTCAAAACCTGAAAATGTATACTCAGTGAATTATGTGGTTATTTGTAAATAATCAACAAAGGATCATAATGAGATGGGCAAAAGAGCACAATGCATGTATAGTGTGACCAGCTACATGCCAAACTGTATTTCAAAGAGCAACAAAAAATCAAAACGTCAATAGACATTTCTAGATGATCATTTATTTTCTTTTTATATTTTCTAAATTCCATCTCGTTGAAATACTAATTCCTTTAAAAAAAAAAAAAAAAAAAGCCCTTTATACTAAACTACATTACCAGTCTTTATTTTTTTAGTTTGAGAAAGGGTCTTGGGAAGTTAAGGCTGAGCTCAAACTTATGATCTGCCCCAGCCTAGAGTGCCACCACAGCAAGCTGTAAATCTGTAATTAGTGCTGAGCTTAAGTCATTTGAAAATTTAATAAAAAGCTATAATCTGAAAGTTCTCACATTTTTTTCAAAGTAATAATTCCAAAAGCTTTTAGACAAATATTTAAATGGGAAAAAAGGTTGGGAAGATTGGATTCAAGCATTTCTTTTCACCATTCAAAAAATCTGGACAGATTATAATCAACTGTAAAAACAGAGCCATAACAGAACTTATTTGGGGGAGGGAAGTACCAGGAATTGAATTCAGAACCTCACACTTGCCAGGAAAGCACTGTGCCGCTAAGCTATATCCCAGGCTCTTGTAACAGAACTCAGAAGAAAAAATTATTTCTGGTGTGAAGGCAAAGAAAGAAAAGAGAAAGGTAATACACTTGATCATATAATTTCATAAGCTTCTATAAATTAGAACATAAAAATAAACCCAGAAAAATGTATTTGTCAGAGTCGATGGGTTAGTATACCTTCCACACAGGTCTCTGATGAAGGAACAAGCATTTCTGTAATTAGAACAAAGAATACTAACAAATAAAAACAACCAAATATGTAGCAATATTTTCAACTCTGTAATAAGCCAAGAAATGCTGGCATTAGCCAAAGGAAGTTTTTCCTCCTGTACTTTTCTCTTAAAATGGGTATGATCTACTAAGTAGGATTTGAAATAATGGGCACACACACTCCAAATGTAGGCCACTCTCTCAGAAAGACAAAACAATCTATGAAAGTCTTCAAAATATTCCTACTTCTAGAGATTATAAATCTATCTTCAATAATTTAAAACCAGATAAAACCAAGATTTCACTTACATGCAACAAGTATGGCCACAATTTTAATAGCAAAAAACTAGGGGTGAGAGGGACTTGAATTTGAATCAAGGCCCAAATTTGAATCACCAGCTTTCACAGCAAAGAAAATCTTTGAGTCATTTAAAATTTCATCATAGGGGAATATTAGGATTCCAGAAAATACATCCAGTTTCAACAACTGGCCACTATACTACATTATTCTACTATTTTTATATTGGAAGTATACATACAGAAAAGACATTAAGAACATGAAACAGAAATAGGAACTATGGTTATTTGGTATGATTAAAATTATCTTAAAGCTTTCCAATTTTCCAGACTCTATATGCAGTTTTATAATAATATAGAAGAAATGATCACTAAAGCAATCTTAAGCAAACTTGCTATAAAAACTGAATTCAATCCTACCACAGCCATTTGAGAAAAACACATGAAAGCACACAGAATGAAAACACTATTACATGGCCAACAGGGAAAGAGTGGCCTACAAACACCTGGGCTAGAGGTAGAAAAGCCTAGAAGTATCCCTGAGAGCAAACCAACAGAGAAACAGTGAAGGGAGTGATTTCCTAAAGAAGAAAAAGAGAACAGAAGAGTAACAGATCGGCTAACATTCAAAACCTCAAAAAGGAAAAGGAAAGAGAAAAGCAAGAGGAGTAAGATGTCTAGTTCAATTACAGAGAAGGATGACAAAAGAGAGCAGAGAGTGGTTAAATAGTAAATGTGTTCCAAAGACTCACTTTTTTAAATCTTCAGGATGAATGAAAATTCTTCTAAAAGAGCTAAGCAGATCTGCTTTGGGAGAAGGGCAGGAGTGGTCTAGGGAAGGAGGCCACAACCAGGTGGAGCTTAATGCTACTTTAGAAGTAAACGGATCAAAAATGAGCTGATCCAAAAATTCTAGAGGGAAACCAGGATTTAAATTTTAAACTGAGTAAGTTAATCTTCTTCAATTATAAGCATTTTATATTCTCCAAATCCTTAATCATATGGATCCAGTGGGGTCTGTATGATGGAAACAGGATGGCATAATGAAAAGAATCACTGACTTTAAAGTCACCAAGATTGGAATCAAGTCCTGACAGCATAAAATACAGTAGTTTCTACATCTGTAAAACAGAGATTACATACCAGGCACAGAGTTTCTGTGACTCATAATTGAAAGAATACATGTAATAATTATTTAAATGCAAAACATCCCACTAACACCACTGTAGTACCTGTTACTATCACGTTTCAATTACTATCTCTCTGAATACCATCATATGTTCAAGTTTACTGTTTGCAGGAAACAAAAGCTAAAATAACAAGTTCACTTAGGAAAGCCGACCAAGAAGAGAACAAAAATACAGTAATTGTTTTCTCTCAATTAATCCCAATCCTCTCACTTCCAAAAATCACTGGCAAGATTTCTTCCGGACTAGACGGCTTCATACTCTACAGAGATAACCGCATTCTCTATAGACCTTCTGAAAGTTAAGACTGGGGTTTGATGACAAGAACTTTCAAAACTCCTTCCTCACCCTGAGATTCTACAGTAAACACAAGGAAGACAGTAAAATCACACTCAGATTACTGTCTTCTAATTTGCAGTCTTAAACTGTTACTGTTTTTCTGGCTGAAATTCTAAACTCTGATCATAATTACACTTATCCGTATTCTGAAAACTGAGGAGAATCCATATAAACTGTGTTATGTTCACACAGCTGAACACAAAGACTTCTATAAGTCCTGCTTCAAATAATTTTTAGTACCAGAAATGATAAAAATGTAAAAGCCCTCTTCTGCATACAAACAAAATTTTAGGAGAGATATTTTTAAAAGACATGTAAGGTGAGATTTGTAAAAACTAAAATTGTGTTACATACTTAGTGGGTAAGTAAAGTTATAAAACTCTCCCATTCTGCTTCCATATTATTTGGCATTCTTTCTGCCTTTCCAAATACATTTAAATTTTTTTCTTTTCCTTAATAACTGAGCATTGACTGGCTTAAAACACATTATAGCAAGATCTGCCATTCTGCAAAACTGAGTTCCAAGATTACCACAACTGTATCTTAAACCAACACAACTTTTTTTTTGGGGGGGGGGGTGTTACCGGAGATCAAACTCATGACTTCACACTTGCCAGGCAGGCACTTGTGCAGCTGAGCTATAGCCTCAGCAAACCAACACATCTTAATCACTTGGATTAACCACTTCCATTTATTTCCAATCCGTTTTTTTTAAATACATGATACAATAAAAACTCCTTTAATTTTATGTAACACCAGTGTACAGAAACAATAACAGTGCCAAACCACTGTAGAATTTAGTAGCAATCTACTGAGATAGCCCAAAATGTTTCAGATCGTGTGTAAGCATTCAGGTACAACTTCAAAGTTAATATAAACAAACAGCAGCTATTTCAAAGTGCCAGTTACTTATATTCACATATATATACATGCAGTTAAAAAGACTTGAAAAGAGATATGCCCATGTCAAACAGTAACTTCAAGTGGACTGTGATTTTTTTTTTACTTTTCTGAATTATTAAAATTCTAGAAAATGAGTAACACAATTCACAACAAACAGGAAGCATGATTTGTTTAAAACACTACAACACAAAATGAAGTGTGGCTGCTTTGGAGAACCTGAATGTAAAAAAGCAAAAAAAAAAAAAAATTTAGACTAGAACTCTCTATACTGTGTGGCCTGTAACCCAGCACTTGGGAGGCGAAGGCACGAAGATCACCTCAAGTTCAAGGCTAACATGGACTACATGGTGAGCCAAGGTCAGTCTGAACCACAAAGTGAGACACTCTCAAAAATTTAAAAATAAAAACACCCACTATACTAATACAGTCTAAAAGTGTAGCGTAGTATAACTATTAACTCAAAGAAACAGATATCCCTACTTGTGTGAATTAAGGAACTGAAGTTGCCAGAAAACCGTAACAAAAGGTATAGCTATTTAATGACAGAGGCAGAAATCACACAGAGTTATATCCTAGTCCAAAGAGCTCAAGTACATTCGGATATTTAAATAATTTTTCTAAATTAATTTGCCAAACAATAAATGCACAATTATGCCTCAAATTGTTGTATCCAGTAATCCTACTAGAATTTATTCATCTATTCTTCAAGCTAAACACTGTCATTGGTAGTTGATAAATTAACAGAACTGAGCATTACAAATAATTCTGAGAAATTTATTTTTAAAAAAAAGTAACAGTCCTTGGCTAAAGGAGACTCCACATTTTACATTTAAGAGAATGCGTCTGAGAACTGACGCTACTCACATGAAGACACTGCCATTACAAAGGCCGGTACCAGACCACTCCGAGGATAGGGAGAGAGTTGGTGCACTAAACAAAGTCAGACTGCCTCACTATGCATAGTTTCCATAAGTGGTTAAAACTATGAAATTACTCAAAAACAGAGTATGAATACTCAAGTTCTTTCAAGTTTCTTTCCATTAAGCATCCTTAAGTCAAGACATGTAAGAAAAAGGACTACAAGTTTGAAGTTCATTTTAACAACCCTACCACCAGGTTTGGGACAATATCAATGACTGAGAATTATCTAATTTTTTACCTTAATGCATTTGGGAAAGATTAAGAATCACTTTCAAATTTCAGTTTTGTGTTACTTGGTTCAAAAATTAGGAAAAACCACCCCTATGCAATGCATCATTCAGATTTAGGTGATCACAGTGAGGTGTTTTAAAATTTTTCCTTTCATTCTCAACTTCTTTTCAAACTACCGTGAAATACATACCTTCCTCCTATCGAGTCGTCTTGTAGTTGGGCCCCGGCAGTGTTCCTCTGTGAACGTCGCAGTGACCCCCCTGGATTGTTATTAGGCCGGTTGGACATTGGCACCTCTCTCTTGAAGGGACATACCCTTTCTAGACACTACCATTCACTGAAAAGAAACAAAATGAAACACTAATTAGATGTACAGGACACAACACATAGCGAAACAAAGATGCTGAGGAAATTTTATGCAAGCAACTTCATCTTATAGTCTTTAAGAATGGGGCACCATCTTTCTAGACTAAGGTCTAACTGACCAAAGTGTTACAAAATACTGGGAATATAACAAATTCAACGCATGTGGCCCAGAACCCCATACATAAAGTAACTTCATTTTTCAAGAAATAATCCACAAATTCCCAATTCAAAGAAAACAAATCACAGGTAAAAAAAAATCATAAATTTTAAAAAGTCTGTATTATAATCACAGATTTACATCTTCAAAATTTTTTACAATTTTTCTTACACCTCCATTAAATAAGAAAATTCATGTAAACAATTTAACAGTTCTCATAGCAAGAACTCAGTACAATATTCCTAAAATCAGTTATTTGAAAAAAATTTTAAAATATTCATAATAAAATGTAACATTGATGGAAACTTGATCACAAGGCATCTTTTGGGGGGGCGGTGCTGGGGATTGAACTCATGACCTCGCACCTGCCAGGCAGGCGCTTATGCCACGGAGCTAAATTCCCAGCCCTAAAAGTCATCAATAAGTCAATTTCTAGCAAAATAGTTTCAAAAGAGTATTTTTGCTGTAAAGAAAACATCCTCACTACTATTTTAACAGAGTGAACATCACCATCAGCTGAGACGCTTTGCTAGTGTTAAGTCACACTGGTTACTTTGACCTACAGTCACCAAAGTAACCGTAGCACATTTTCATGGCTTGTCAACCAGCACCACTACCAGCCATCAGTCATCTGTAGAAAACTGCTGGCAAACACAGCCAGGTGCAGCAAGGTAAGCCTATAATCCCTGCCCTAGGGAGGCTGAGGCAGGAGGACTGTGGTGAGTTTGAGGCTAGCCTGGACTATGTAACGAAATCCTGTGTCAAACCCCACCCCCCAAAAAAGAACAGCAAGTTAAAAATGCTTGTTTCAGGCTGGGGATTTAGCTCAGTGGCATAAGGACCTGCCTTGCAAGCACACAGTACTGAGTTCGATCCCTGGTACCGATTAAAAAAAAAAAAATGCTTGTTTACACTTAAAGAGGCCAGAAACTTTGGAATCAAAATTCCGAGAGTAAATAAAAAAAGTGTAACATAAAGATATTAGATGTAGCTCAATGGAGAGCACCTGCCTGCCAGTGCCACTTTTCAACTTTTAGAACTGACACTTAATGACTCTCATTTGTCCACTGTGCCCCACCCCCAGTTCTTAAGCATTCTATTTAGACGTGGAATTCTCAAAGAGATTTGGTGTTAACCTGGAGTTAATAATAACAGTAATAAACAATTTATATAGCATTTTGCTCATTTTATTCTAATAGCAAAACTTGCAAGTGGTCAGACACAATGGCACACAACTGTAAATCCCAGCTGTCAGGAGGCAGAAGGATCACCATGAGTTCAAGGCAGTCGGGGCTCCTAGTGAGTTCAAGACCAGTTTGAACTACATAGTGAGACCCTGTCTCAAAATGCAAACACACACAATTTAAACGTGCCAATGAGCAATACTAACTACAGTATTATTTCCATTTTCAAATAAGGAAACTTTTTTTTTTTTTTTTGGTACCGGGGATCAAACTCACGACCTCACGCTTGCCAGGCAGGCGCTTAAGCCACTGAGCTAAATCCCCAGCCCTAAATAAGGAAACTTAAGTGTTACAAAATTAAGACAATTCAACTGTGGGCCGGGGATTTAGCTCAGTGGCTTAAAGCGCCTGCCTGGCAAGCGT
>PVJX010009365.1:0-61349 GCA_004027295.1 Dolichotis patagonum | reverse complement strand
AAAAAAAAAAAAAAGAAAAGAGAAGAAAGTTACTGCCCATTTTATCTACGTCTGTATTCTTCCCAGTTCCAACATAACTACTTGCTTTTGATAATCCACTGCTTTCTTTAAAAATTGTGATTATCCTTAAATAGTGTGATTTACTGACATACTTATGTTAACCATTTTCTATGTCCTCTATTCCACTTGCTTTTTCACTCAATATTGTCTCTAGGGTTCACACATAGTGCACCCTGCATATCCGCTTTATTCATTTTTACTTCTTAAAATTGCACAATGAGAATGCACAACCCTGTCTGTCGATGGGCCGTATGTAGTTGATGGTAAACAATCCTGCTGTGAACACAGTCGCCCATGTTTTCTGTCGCACATGCATACTCAATGCATATGTTCTGTGGTCTATTAGTCCCTACAGTGCGTACTTCTCAGCTGTATTTTGGCTCCTGCATCTCTGTATTTCTTTATCAGTTATTAACCTAATAAATTCATTTTTTAAAAAATGTTAAAAGCCAGGCATGGTGGCACATGCCTGTAATCCCAGCACTCAGGAGGCTGAGGCAAGAGAATCATCAGGAGTCTGAGGTCAGCCCGGGCTACATAGTGAAACCTTGTCTCAAAGAAACAAAAATAAAGAAATAAAATTTTAAGAAGTGGTTTGTTGGAATTACACTGAATCTATAAAGCCATTTGGGAGAAAACTGACACCTTTAGGATGTCAATCGCCCTATCTATTAACATAATATATCCCTCTATTTATTTAAATATTGTTTCCCAACAGATTCCTACTACTCCTCCTCCTTTTTCATACCTGTTAATTGAGCCCAGAGAGGAGCTACATCCCCAGCCCTTTTTACTTTTCACAATAAGAAGTTGGTAAATTGCCCAGGCTGGGCTTGAATTTGCTGCTCTCCTGCCTCAGATTCTCATAGCGATGGGATTATGCATTTTCTTGTTAAAGATTGTACACTTGTACTAGCTCCCAGGATTTGTTCCAAAGTACTTACCTTTGCTAATGGAAAGGGAGGGTCTGTATTGTTGTTACCTTGTCACTGTTACTATTAAGTCTTCTATCCCGGGTATGGAGACATGTATATGGGTTTCCTGCATGGATTGTGTAACCAGTCACCTCGCCTAAATGATTCCTAATTCAATAGTTGGACTGTTACTGTCCTGGAGGTCTGTAAAGGGTGGAAATCTTGTTTCTTTCTTTATGTTATTTTCACCAGCACAGGCTCTGGCACAATGTTAAGGAGGAAAGACAACGGCAAGCGTTTATATGCCGTTTCTGACTTTGAATGAAACGAGTCAAACTTTTGGTCATTGTCGCCAGTCAGAACAACGTCCATGTAGGCAAGTGGTCTCACACTCCACAGTCATGGTGAGTTTTCACCATGAATGAGTGCTGACTTTCTCAAATGCACTTCCTGACTATGTTAAGACGATCTTTCAGATGCTTCGTGTGATATGTTACACAATCAGCCTTCTAACGTTAAACCACTCTCGAAGTCCTAAGATAAACCCAATTTGTTCATGCCGTATCTTTTCTTTATAAACTGTTAGATTTGGTTTCTGAGTATTTCCTCTAGGACTTTTTTCATACATCCAATTGATACAGGCTTAATATTTCTTTCTCTTTTGGCCTTTTCCTTCCTACTGCTATACTTATGACTTTCCTATTATTATTATTATTTGCTTTATAAAATCAGTGACAAATGATCCTTTTCTATTTCTTGGTTACCATGATTGCGATCATCATCCCAAAATGTTTCTTTCAACTGTTCTTCAAAATTGACTGAAATTCCAATTTCTTTATGGGAATCCTTTAATCACTGGGTCTGAGTCATATTTACTTAAACCACGCCCAGGCTTTTTACTGTTACTAAGTGTCCACAAGTTATGATTTTAGGACGCTGTCCACCTCCTCAGCGTGCCCAGGGGTTCCATAGCACCCTCCTGTGCATCCCGACTCTGCGCTCCCTGTGGGTTTGTCTCCTGCAGCGCCCCCCATTCTGTTCCTTTTCACCTCCTGTATTTTTTACGGATCAGATCTGACACCCCAGTTTCCTCTTCCAGTACCACAGAGCAAACTCAGTAGCTGTGACCCCTAGGTGTCCTCTTGACACAGGGGAAAGAAACTCTCAACCTACTATATGTCCAGAGCAAGTTCATGTTCTCTAAAATCGAAGAATGAATTTTAGGAACAACAGAGGTTAAGAGCAGAAATATTTATTGAGAGAAAGAAAGCTTCTGTCTGAAGAGAGAAAGAAGGGGGCCCAAGGGGGTTGCCAAAAACTCTGTCTTTTCTAGAGATTTTTATAGAGCAAAACCAGGAGGTGAGGCAGGTCCAGCGGGGGAAAACCTGGGACCTCACAAGGCGGCGCGAGGTGGGACAGAACTGTGGTCAACCAGTAAGATTAGCTGCTCGGGTAAAGTTGATTAAATCGGGAAAGAAGGAAAGTGAGTCGCGTAGTAAGCAGTAAGCAGGCATGTTTAACAGCAGTGACTCTTCCTGTAGGGGGTTGGGATGGTGACTCCTGGCTTCTTCAGGGTGACAGAGAACTATTTAGACTATCATTCTCTAGTACGGCTTGATCCTTTGTCTTGAGGCCTGGCCCACAGCAGGAGGTGTCTGTCTCCCCAGCAGTTGCAAGGTATCTGGGCTTCTGCTCTGGCTCCTTCGAGAACCTGGCCCTGTCTGACTGCCTAGAATATTTCTATGTAACCCAGCTGCCTGTGACACTCTGATCCCAGCCCAGCTGCTTCCGGCCCCGGGCAGTTGCCTGACACGTGTCACTGGTGGATGGATGTCACCCGACTGCCTGCCTGGCTTCTAAGGATGAACACAAGGTCACAGCATGACCTTCAGGAGACCTTGGTAGCCTTGCCCTGGTGGGCGCCTCACTCTATTAAAAGGAAGTTTCTTAGTTATATTTTATGAATGTGTTGGTGAGTTACTAACATTTTTTTTCAACCAGAAAGTTCATTTTGACTCAGATTTTAAAGGACATTAATGAGCCCTTTGATGTCCCTAAGCCCCAGAAGCTGAGCCTACTTTTCTCAAGGAGAAGTCAGCCCTGAACGAGTGGGCGGGCGGGTGCTTGTATCCTTGCGGTTTCATCACAGAGATCTTTGACTTCAGGAAAAAACGCACTGGGGGCTCTCTGGCTGTCCCGTGTCTGAGAGCGAGTCTGTTGTGTGGCTGTCATTCCTAAGGAGACAGCAGGCTTCTTCCTTCTGCTGCGTCACACTGGAAAGTCCTGCTCACGCAGTATTCTGTGCAAACTAGAAACACATTTCCCATCTTTACGAAGAAGAGAAAGAATGTTAGGGGTCAGAGCCATGCCTGAGTGTCATGGCAGGGGTAGGAGGCGACACTGACCCATGGCCTCCAGCGTCCAGGCAGCCCAAGGGTGGTCCCAGCAGCTTCATGCTGAGTCTGTGACCAAAGAACTCGCAGCCTGTGAGGACTCAGGCAGTGCACGTGGGCGCGGAGGAGCTGGCCAGCCCCAAAGCACAGGCACAGCACGTGCGCCCCCGGAGCATGGGCGCCCTCGCTTTCCTAGGTAAGCGCTTGGGGGTGCAGACCAGGGTGGCTCTCCCATGCTCCCCAGATTCCCCTGGGCGTCCAAGGAGCTCCGGGCAGGCGAGTGTGGGTACACACGAGGGACGCCTTCCCCAGAGCCCCCTCTGCAGCGGGGCTCCTGCCGCTCGGCCGTGTCCCCCCGGGAGGTCCAGCCTCACACTCACCCGACCCTCCTCTCCTCCCCGCAGGGATGACCTGCCAGGCACGGAGCTCCTACATCACCAGCGAGATCCTCTGGGGATACCGCTTCACCCCGGTCCTGACGCTGGAGGACGGGTTCTACGAGGTCGACTACAACAGCTTCCACGAGACCTACGAGACCAGCACCCCGTCCCTTAGTGCCAAAGAGCTGGCCGAGATGGCCAGCAGGGCGGAGCTGCCCCTCAGCTGGTCCGTGTCAAGCAAACTCAACCAGCACGCAGAACTGGAGACGGAGGAGGAAGACAAGAGTCCCGAGGAGCAGACAGAGAGGAACGGCGACGTGGCGAACCTGGAGAGCGAATCCAAAGTGTAGAGCCCTTGAGGGCGGGCGCCCTCCCAGCAGCCCCCTGTCTCTCATCTCCTTTCCTGTCTGTCTCTCGTGCTTCGCGCTTTATTTCCTTATGTTTGATTTTGACATTGCCGGAAAACAAATCTTCAAGGTGTAAAAATATCTACCTGCCCTCTCTCGGTTGTTCAGATTGACAAGGTAGCTGCAGATTGGGTCCAAAATGCCATGTGCCCTCTTCAGTGGCTCGAGCCTGGTCTCCTCCCCCAAAATACCAACTTTTAACCTTTAGGGACAGAACTCCTTTTACCTGCATGTTGTTTGTACGATCCGAGATCACCCAAAAGTGTGTCAAAGGTTTTCCTGGCGGGTGGGGTGACAAGGAAGGTCTCTGGTGCCTATTGACCACGAAGTAAGCAGTAAGTAGTGCGAGCTCAGTTTTAGAGACCCCAACCCATTTTGTCGGCCGCAGAGGGAGGTGCTCCCCGCCGGGCACGGCAGGCGTCACACGCAGGTGCGCACAGTAGAGGCCACTGTACATAGCTCCGCCGTCTGTGATCGTTTTCTTTTGGCAATTAGAAATAAAACCCAGCATGTACAAAAGTACTGTAGAACAGGACTTCTAAATAATGTACATAGATGTGTCATTCATGTAATTGTAGAGATATAACTTTAGACATAAGAAGAAGAAGGAAAAAAGATTCCCAGCAGACAGTAGGCATTTCAGTTTTGAGGTCTGCGTTTTTCCACATTATTTAAGGCCTGGCCTTTGTTCTGGGTCCCTGCCCGGCAGCCCTTCGGGTACCTCTGTGTCCCTCGCTGACCCTTTTGTTAAATCTAATAAGCCATAGGTCTGGTGGCAGTTGAGAGGTCTAGCAGATGGCCAGACCCACCACCAACACGCTGACATACTGTGTCGTGTTTACAAAACGGGCGTTGTTTGTTTTAAAAAAAAAAAGATAACAAGGGCCTGGCTGACTTGCCTGGGGAGAATGCCCAGAACAGGACACTCTCTGGGATGTCACCAATGTCACCCTGATGCTCTACCTGTGAGCTTTTGCCCTTTAGAATATGGGCGTCTAGGAGAATTTTCTGCAAAACCACTGATTCTCCAGCTGTTCCACCCTACGAGCATGAGAAACCGCGGGCTGTTAACAGAGGAGGGTCTGGTCTATAACCTGGAGATTCAGAAGGGCACGTCGCAGTGACACTGTGCCCACTGACCTCTCAAACTCTGGCCCCACCGGGCGGGCGCCCTGAGGGGGAGGTCTTGCCTGTCCCTGGGGACCTAGTCATCAGCATTCTTTTGAAGTGGGATTTATTTTGTTCTTCTTCTTTGTTTCTCCTTCTTCTCTTTCTCCTTCTTCTTAGTTTTAAATTGCCAGAGTTCAGTGTCTGAAGATTAGATCAACCATCTTGGTGACTGTCTAAGCATCTGTCTAAAGTGTGCCACTATTTAAAAATCAAATCCAAAGTATCTCTTGATCAAAAGAGAACAAACAAAAAATGGTAGCCTTAATTCATTTTAAAGTGCAAAGAGGAAGGAAGGAAGGAAGGAAGGAAGGAAGGAAGGAAGGAAGGAAGGAAGGAAGGGGAAAGGGAAGAAGAGGACTTTGTACTGAAAATCTAAACTTCAAAAAGAAAAACAAGAAAAGAAAGAGAATCTTAGACAAAAAAAAAACCCTCAGGGGCAGGTGGAGATTTTGCACTGTGACAGATCCTTCACATTACTTTTGCATTTATAAACTGTTTGTTCTTTACCACAGTGGCCCAGCATGAATATTCATTGAACAGATTCGAGTCTATTTTCAGCTCCTACAGCTGTGCGCAGTCGAAGCCTCGAACCCCGGAGGTGGAAGAGGTCAGAGCTGAGCTGGCGTCCCTCAGCGTCTCCCTCGCCGTCTCCGACCAGGCTGCGCGTGCCTCGGCTGTGGTCGGGGACCCAGTCACTGAAAGCACAGCCCAGGGCTAAAGGGAGCGGCTCCTCTGCCGGACATCGGGGTCTCTTCCGCGGCAGAGACCTGGCATCGGGGTGCCTACTTCTTGGCACTGGTTCTTCGGAAACCCAAGCTGTTGGCCGTAGCCCTTTCCTGTTTTCAGCATTTCACTTTTCGGCACCGGTTATCTATCTGTCGAGTTATATGTTCGTTCATCCCGTGCGCTCTTAGGAGGAAGTAGTCCAGGAGGAGGGAGCCCACTGCACCTGCCGCAGCCTGGCCTCGTGGTGGCCTTACGAAGGGCACCCTGCCCTGTGGCACCAAGCAAGACAGAGTAGGGGCCACGAAATGCCTGCTTCGCACTCTCTTGAAGACCCCCTGGGCCTTTTAAAAAACCCATTGCTAAGGCTCAAAGGACAAACATCGCCGTGGTTGTGTTGGAATTGCAGCTTGGAGCCTGATGGCTGCTTGCCTGCCCTTGAGCAACGAGAACCAAGACCTTGCTGAGATCTGCACGGTGCCAGGTCTGGGTCTGCGACGGGGCACCAGCTGTCCTGCTGCCAATGTCGCTGGAGACAGAACTGGAACCAAATCTCCCATTTTTGTAATGCGAGCTCTGAATCTTTAAAGGAGGAGGCTCGTGAAGGACCTTTTATTAGAATGTCCCTCTCACACATGTCTATTTTTCTACAGTTATCCAGAACACGGTTTAACAGTGTATTTTGTGTCAACTGTTAAAACTTGGAACTGAGAAAAGTTCGTTTCAGACTGCATTTTGTAAGCAGTAAGTACGGAATGGGGTTTTTTGCATTAAGACAGCAAAATTGACCCCACAGTTTCTACCCTTTCTACTCCCAAGACCTAGTAGTCCTCATTCCTGCACTTACTCTTAGCAGAACAAGCGCTATGAAAATAAGTAAGCTGATGGGAACGGGACAATGCCCGTAACCGCTGGGGTCACCCTCAAGGAGGCATTTCAGTCTGTTCGATTGGTATGGTTGAGTCAATTTTCCTTAAAGCCTGGAGGGTGAGTTAGGTAAGAACCTTGAACTACAGGTCCCTTTGTCCCAGAGGACACCAGGGAGATAGATGGAGCAAAGTACCAGAGCTGGAAGGGTGACCTCCCTGGGACGGGGGGTGGGGTGGGGTCCTCAGAGTTTCTCACTTCCGCCCACCCAACTCGTCATCCAGTGCAAGGGCACCTGAAATCAGCTTCACTCGATTAAGAAGGTCGCTTGTGTGTTTGGCTGTCCCCCGGGAAAGCGTCTCTTTTGTACTAATCCAATTGCGACGGCTGTAAGTTCAGCCCAGCCCTTTTACATTTCTTCTACATATGGCGTTCCAGCGCGGCTGTCCCCACCACCGCCACTCCACCCAGCCAGACCCGCTCCGTCCCAGCTCTCTCCGCCCCGTCCCTCCCTTCCCTTCCCCTTGCCGGCTGGTTCCAAGTCTACAGATCCAGTTCAGGATCATCATTTCCCTAATAGAAATCCAGCTGTTGTCCCTGAAAGTGTCAGCCTACCTCTAAGCACAACTTTGTCTTACAGGCATAACCATACCAGGACCTGACACGCATAGTCCTGATTTCACTTAAAAGTCTAGATTTTTAAGTCTCCAAATGCTTTCCTCTCCTACATTTCCTAAAAGTTCTAGTTTCTTGCTTTCGCCCGTCCCTGATTTTTGTTTTTGGTTTTGTTTCTTTGAGTTTAGAAGTAAACCAGTATCACTGAGATATTCAGACACTGCTGGCTGAAGCAGGAGGAGGTAGACAGAGAAAGAGGGCATAAGTACGTGGTGGGAATTCCAGTCACTTCTAAAACAGCTGACTCCCGTCTTTCTGTCCTTGAACTGGGCGATTCTCTGTGTGACTCAGCAGAGGCAGGAGGGTGACTATCAACGCAACATGCTACATACACGGCAAAGGTTATCCGCTAAGATGATCTCCCTTCATTGGGTGCCTACGATATTGAAAGACAAAGGCAACAAAAACGTAATATACGTTACAGTATGGCCAAATAATACTATCTTGTTTCTAGACTCTATGGCCAACATATTTAAGAAAATGTTATCCTTTGATTTATAACTGAATGAAATGCATTTCTTTCTAATATCTCTGCCCTTAATGTCTTGAAGGGCTTTTGGATAGAGTGTACAACAAGAAGCCAAAATTTTATCAGCATTTGCACAATAGTAACAAAACAATATTGCGCCCAACACTGTGTGGTAAATTTCAAGCACCAGTGCAAGTCCTCTCTTTGAATTCTAACCTCCACGGAAGGCTGAGTATTATAATTTACATTGTTATAGATGGAAAACTAGGGTTTGGGCAAAATAAGTAATTTCCCCAAGGTTACAAGACCAGAAAATCATTGCTCATGGTATCAAATCCATGTCACAAACTTATAAGCCAGGGGCTCTTTTTACTACCAGAAAAAAAAGTTTGGTAAACCAGAAACTGGCCTGCTGCCTGTTATTACACCACTTGTGACCTAAGACTGATGCTTCCATTTATCAATGGTTGGGGGTGGGGGACAAAGACTATTTTGTGACATGTGAAAATCACTTGAAATTTAAATTCCAGCGTCCACAAATGGAGCCCGGCCAGACCCACTTATTTATGTTTTGCCTGTGGCGGCTTTCAACCTCCCCGAGCAGAGCTGGGTAATTGCAGCAGGGAACATATGGCCGGCAAAGACTGAAATAGTTACTAGCTAGCTCTTTGCAGGGAAAGCTCATCCCCAACCCCTGCACTGTATTATTTAGTAGCATTAATCACTGAGTGCTTACGAGTACTAATAGTATTCCTGGGAATTGTACTGTACTCCTAAGAGACTCCTCAGAAGTATGGCAGAATGGCACTGTTTTCCAGTATAAATCTATCGGAGCCACCCATAGTCTGTCCCAAGAAAACAGAGGGCATCTGCTGATGAAGGGGCGCCTGCCGCCCAGGCCTCGCAAAGCCAGCGCTCTGCTGCAGCTCACAGGAAGGAGGCTTCCTATCTCGCTGTCCTGCTCCAGGGGCCCGGTGGCCTTGCCACACACCAACCGGCCTCCTCCCACCCCGCCGTGGCCTCTGCCTTTCCCTCTCTTGGAGGAGATCTAACGAGGCGGATGAGGTGTCTGTTTCCTTGCTAGTTCCCTCGGCCTACAGCTCAGCACTGACGGACGTGGGAAAGATGGCCCTTGGGTGACCGCGCCTGTGTGATGACGCTGCTCGGCCTCTCTGGCCACTCAGCTAGAAGTCCACGGTGCGAATCAGGACTGAAGGCTTCCCTTGGAAACGCAGGAGGCTCTCCACACAGAGCTCCTCGGGAAGAGGAGGGCGGCAGAGGGCTGGTGGATGGCCCGTGCTTCTGAGACACACAAGGTAACGATCGGGAACTGCGGAAACGCTGGATGGATGGGATCCATGCAGTGAAGTTTTGGGCTAAGTCAGTACTAAATGACATGCTTTAGTGTCACTAATTTGAACTCATTTATGTTCTAAGAAAGCATTTCTGATGCCAGACATAGTCGGCCAAGTTGAGTTCTTGATTAGTTTGATTTAAAAACATATCAAGTTCTCTTATGGGCATTTCCCTGGAAATGAGGCAGGAAAGAAAATATTTTGTATTGAATCCTTATGTGTTGTTGCAGATAAATGGTGAATTTGGTCTCATGTCTAAAAGTAAATTGATGATGGTGTTTTCAAAGCAGACTCTAAAATGCTGGGGACCCTCACCCACCCTCATGGAAGAGCAATAAAACAAAGTGGGAGGAAACAAATCTCACAGTGCAACATCATAAAACTTAAGTAAAATGTAAAAGGAGCCAAACTTTTACCTGGCCTCATTGCCTTGGCAAAAGAAAGCTTCCTGCATCCACCTAGTTGAACTAGAGTACTAGAGAAGGAAGGCAAAAAACGTTCAAACCACACAAGAATAGTTCATCAGGGTGATCGCGTGATTCAGTGTGGAAGTTTATCCCCAGTGAAGATGTATCTGCAAAGACGCTCTATCCTAGACACGAATCCTAATGTGCACTGTGGTTGGCCAGAGAATCCGGGTCACACAGATCTCACTTTCAAATGAAATGTTCTCTGTGTCAAAGCATAATTGGCTATCTCGAGATTAAGGCTCGGTATCCGTTGTATTAACAATGATCATAAATGCTGTGACATCACCTTGGCCGATCTTTATAAAAAATAAGAAGGGCTGTTCTTCTCAGGCAATGTAAATACCCACTACCAACAAACACTAGTGAACTAACCATGTGATTCATCATCGTTTCTAAAGTTTTAATAGAAACCATACAATGCTCACCCAAAGGGGCAAGATATCCTGGGAGCATAAGATCAGATTCCTGGTTATGCAGAGCCCCAGTCTGGGCTGATTGTCCTTACAGCGTGTACCTGCTAGGTCTGTGACCCCCAACACCAGCAGGACAAATGCTCAATGCAAGTTACGGCGCTGGAGTCCAGCCAGCCACGTGTGAGCTGAGCCTCTGGTCTTCAGAGGTTGTCCTCAGAGGAGGGAAGGACCACGGTCCTCAGATCCAGCCAAGGCAGGATCCATCCTGGCATCATCTCTCGGCATCACTAACTCTGGGAGTGGGTACAGGCAATGCCCGCCCTCCCCCTGCCCTTGGACAGGCCAGGATTGTTAGCCAAGCCCACCTGCTGAGGCCCCTCTGTGTGAGCAGGGGATAATGAACTCATGCCATGGGCTGCTGGGGACCCTACATCTAAGCTCACCTTATCCAGGACCCCCGGCTCTGCAGAATACCCTGTGGAGTCTGCAGGGGTGGTTCCTCAAAACCCGCAGCATCCACTAACCATCGGAGTGACCCACCCCTGTGTAAACCCTAGTGAAATAATACTAAAGCAAAAATGGAGCATAAACAACTGACTTTCCCAGTGCAATCACCAAAGCATTTTTGTGGGGTTTTTTTTTTTTTTTCTTCAAATACCTAGTTATTCACTCTCTACAAATTCTCACTTTCGGGTATCATGGTGACAGACTCAGCCTGTCACCATGCCACCTTCCTGCATAATCTGACCTGTTCCCACTTTTTCAGACAGTCTGGCAATTTGGTCTGTTTAAACCCACTCCACCATGGACAAAAACCCTGCCCCGGCTTCCCCCTGAGGGTGACCCTGTGAGAACAGCAGGCCAAGGGTCCCGCCCTCACCTATGAGGCTCTCACCTAGACTGGGACACAAGAGGCTGTCCCCAGCTCCCCCAACTTTCTACTGACAGCAGAGGCTCATCCAAGCACTCTGCCCTGCTGTCGCTGTCATCTGATTGCCACAGTGTGACCTGGCCTGGCCTCTTCTCCCTGAGGGGTGATTTCATCCTGGAGCAGCCCAATAGCCGCCTGTAAACAGAGAGCCCACAGGCGACTCGCAGAGGGCTCAGCAATGACCCAGATAGCTGCCTGCATGGCATGGTGATCTCTCCTCCCCTGCAGCCTGCACAGGCTCTGGGGAGAACTCCGGGCGCTCACAGGGAAACCCAGGAGGTGCAGACGGCTGCTGCCATGGCAACCCCCAGCCTATCTGCAGGGCCCTCTCTCCTGCAGACTGGAGGCAGCCAGCGGCCAGGGACTGAGGCTCCTGGGTGCTCCACCTACACACAGCCTTGAGGGGCACCAGGGAGACAGGCAGGACCCCCACAAACACTCCTGTTCCTGCTCACCACCACTCGCGTATAATAATGGCCACGCTGCTTCTAAAAAGCTATTAATTTTTTTAAAGCTATTCTTTAAGCAGTGCACACACACACACATGCACACACCAGCATTTGCCTTAAAAAAAATTTCAAGAATACTTTCACATTCTCTAATGTACCAAGTGTCCACATAACTGCCACAATCTTAATAAGTAAACTCTGCCCACAAGATCTAGAATGGCCCCAAACAGGGTTTCAATAATAAGCCCACGTGTAAATAAAAACACTTAGAATTTCTAGGTGTAGATTCTCCCAGAGAATCTAATTTCAAGTCAAAGATAACCTGACCTGCCCCGGGATTCAAGGTCCCCAGACCACTGTGTCTCTGTGAATTTTCCATCTGGCTTTGATCCTGAGAACAGATTGGTTTACACGGGCATGGAAGGTGGATGGACGTGTGCACTGATGCTTTCAAAGCTAGATTCAGTCTGACCCCCGCATCAGGCAGAAGTAAACCGTGCCGACCAGGAAGAGCTCCACAGTGGTCCAGCGACACCCACCCCCCCCCCGACACACCCTGCGCACAAATTGTGGGGAAATTCCAGCTTAGGGGCGCTTTAGATGAACCGAGTGAGCAGAGAGGGTCAGCTTTCTGCCCACGCTAGGGGGCGCCTCCAGAGATCCCGGAGTGTGGGGCTGGCCTGCTGGGCTTGTTGGGTCTGCACCGGGCATAGAGCACAGCTGAGAACTTTCCACAACCTAGACGGCCACAGCGGGGGCTTCCTTTCCAGTTCTGTGACAGCAGGCGTGGACAGCACATACGGCATCTCCGGATCTGTCCCCTAGTACACAGCAAGGTGACAGCGCTCTCAGACCTCTGTAACTAACACGTTAACAAATCTAAAATTGCCTCCCCGTGCACAAGTACACACACGCACACCCCTAAACACACACGTTTACACACATACATACACGCACGCTCACACACACACACAGTCCTATACGTACTTCTTTCCAGTCAGGGGTGAGCTGGTTCTCACAAGTGAATTTCCAGGAAGCCCAAGCCCAAGAGTGACCATCACATTTCCCTCGCTGTCACTATGGTATCCTTGTTTAACTTCCCTCAACTCACAGGCCATGGGTCATAAAACAGCCTTTCTTTCTAAGCTTTCTGGAAACCCTAGACTCAGTTTAGGAGAACAGAATTCTGGTCCTGCCCCCAGAGGAGCTGTGAGGTCCTGGATAACTCACTGGACTGCTCTGAAAACATCTTTCTCCTCTTACTCTTCTAGTAATCGATAAATGTTATGTCTTTGAGAGCACCTTTAGGCTCACAGCAAAACTAAGCAGAAAGTAATTCTGATTTGCTTCCGGAGCCCCTCCGTGCCACACCAGCATGGTGTGTCTGCTCCAGGTGATAAATATGCTCATTTTGGGGGCAGTGTATTCCATGAGTTTGGGCAAATGTCTAATGACATGGACCCATCAATACAGCTTCTCATGGAGTAGTTTTGCTGTCCAAAAAATGCTCTATGCTCTGTCTCTTCATCTCTCTCCAGCCCCAGGAGAGCAACTAACTGATCTTCTGTAGTCTCTATGGCTTTGTCTTTTCCAGAATATCTGGTA
Source organism: Dolichotis patagonum (assembly GCA_004027295.1). Classification (NCBI taxonomy): domain Eukaryota; kingdom Metazoa; phylum Chordata; class Mammalia; order Rodentia; family Caviidae; genus Dolichotis; species Dolichotis patagonum. Next base: position 48,068 of record PVJX010009365.1, on the reverse strand, counting down.
GTTGACACTGAACAATACATAGCCTTTGCAAATCAGACTCTCTCACTTGGTAATATTCATTAGCTATGTATTGGTAGCTCTTTTTTTTTTTAGCACTAAACAATATTTCATTTTCTGAATGTATCGCAGTTTGTCCATTCACTTACGTAAGGGTATCTTGGTTGCTTCCAAGTTCAGGCAATTCTGAATAAAGCTCCTCTACACACCTGTGTAGGTTTCCGTATGGATGAGTTTTCAGTTCCTCTGGGGGAAAACCAAGAGACATGCTGTGCTAGTGTATGGTGTGACTACACTTAGTCTTGAAGAAGCTACCAAACTGCCTCTCAGAGGTGCTCTACCATTTTGGACTCTCAATGACAGTTCCTGATACCCCACATCCTCATCAGCGTTTGGTATCATGAAAGTTTTGAGTTTTAGTCATTCTGATAAGTGTGCAGTCATATTTCACTGCAGTCTCGGTCTGCAGTTTCTTACTGACTTACAAGGTTAAACACCCTTTCCTATGCTTCCTTTCCATTTCTGTATCCCTTCCGGTGAAGGCATCTGCCTTGGTCTTTCGTCGATTTTGTAATTAGGTCTTTCATTGTCTTAATGTTGAATTCTATAAGCTCTTTGTATATTTTGAATAATAGTTCTTTATCTTTCACAAATATTTTCTCCAGTCTTGTGGCTTATCTTGTCATTCTCTGACATTGTTTCTGCAGGACAGAAGTTTATCCATCTAATTAAATCCAGTTTATCAGTCATTTCATTCATGGATCATACCCAAGATTCTCTAAATTTTCTCCTCTGTTATCTTCTAGAGGTTTTATGATTTTGCATTTTACATTAGATCTCCAGTCAGTTTTCATGAAGGGTGCAAAGTCTGCGAGTAGACTCCTTGTTTTTCCTAATGTGTATGTCCAATTGCTCCAACACCTTTTGTTGAAATGACTGTCTTTTCCCCTTGTTGAAAATAAGCCTTTGCTTCTTTGTTAAAGATTAGTCACCGGTATTTATGCAAATCTATCTACAGGATCTCAATCCCTTTCTTTTGGTTTATTTCCCCATTCTTTTGCCAAAACTATATTGTCTTGATTATCGTAAACTTACACTGCCTTGAGGTCTAGTGCTATCAGTCTTCTGATTTGGTGTTGTTCCTCCAGTACTGGGTTGTCTACTCCGGATCTTTTCGTTTCTACATGGAAACTTTAGAATTGGTTTGTATTCATAAAATACCCGGTGGGGCATTTGATTTGTAATATGATGAATCTGTAGAGCAAGTTGGAGAAGCAGACTCCTTGACAAAAGTGAGACTTCCTTTTCAGGTACATGGAACACATTGCCACTTCTTTACTTTTTCCTACTATCTTTCATCAGAGTTTTAGAATTTTCCTCACATAGATCTTGTATATGTTTCGTTAAATTTATACCTAAGCATTTCACTCCAAGGGTTGCTAATTTAAAAGGTAATGTACTTTTAATCTTGAATTCCACTGTTCATAGATGGTATATAAGAAAGCAATTATTTTTGCATGTTAATTTTGTATCATGTAACTTTGCTATAGGAAAGTTTCATCAATTCTTTTAGATTTTCTACATAGGGAATCACATTGTCTGCAAACAAGGTTTTGTTGACTCTTTCCCAATCAGGATACCTTTTATTTCCTTTTCTCATCTTATTTCACTAAACAAGGTTTTCAGTGTCATGTTGAAAAGTAGTGCTGAGCCAGGCACAGTGGCACCTGCCTGTAAATCCAGCCCCTCAGGAGGCTGAGCTGGGAGGATTGGGAGTTCAAGGTCAGCCAGGGAAAGCTGGTGAGCCTGCCTCAAAAAAGAAAGGAAGGTATCCAGGCCTGGTTGTGTACCCTATAATCCCAGCTCTTGGCAGGCTGAGGCAGGAGGATTGCTGCGTGTTTGAGGCCAGCCTGGGCTACATAATGAGTTCAAGGCCAGCATTAACTGTATAGTGAAATCCTGTCTCAAAAAAAAAAAAAAAGAGAAGAAAGAAAGAAAGAAAGAAAGAAAAAGAAAAAATAAAAAAAGAAAGAGAAGAGACCTCTGCTTTGTTCCTGATCTTATTTTAGTGAGAAAGTTTCAAGTTTCTCACCTTTGAGTACTGAGTAGATGATACCTAAAAAGTTTTCTTGAATACACTTATCAACTAGTAGAATTTTTCCATTATTCCTAGTTTGTTGAGGCTTTTTACCATGAATCATTATTTAGATTTATCAAGTGATTTTTCTGCATCTATTGATGCAATATACAATTTTTCTTCATTAGTGTGTTAATGTGGGTTGTACTAGTTGGTTTTTTAATGTTAAACCAGCCGTGTTTACCTGGAATAAATTCCATTTGACTGTTCCACATAATTCTTTTACCATTTTGTTGGAGTCATTTGTAAGCATTTTATTGAAGATTTCTGCATCTACATTCATGAGAGGTATTGATCTGAAGTTTTCTTTTCTTACAGTATTTTTGTTTGGTTTTGGTACTACGGTAATAGTAGACTCCCAGAATGAGTTCAAAAGTGTTCCCTCTATTTCTTTCTTCTAAAAGAAACTATAAATGTTAGGTATAATTTCTTCCTCAAAAGTTTGGTAGAATTCACTAGTAAACTCATCTAGGCCTAATGCTTTTTATTTGGGAAAGTTATTAATCATTTACTCCAATTTTTAATAAAAACAGGCCTATTCAGATTATTTCTTCTGGCATTAGTTTTGGCAGATGGTATCTTTCAAGGACTTTATCCATTTCACCTAGGTTATCAGTTTGGTAGGCAAAGGGTTGTTCATAACTGTCCTTCATTAGTCTATCAATGTCTGTGAGATCTGTAGTGATGCCTCCTCTTTGGTTTCTGATAGTAGTAATTCCCAGTCTCTCTTTCTCTCTCACTGATTTTTTAAAAAGATTCCATTTTGACTCCACTGATTTTTAATGGAATTCCTATCTTTAACTTCATCAATCACTGTTCTAATTTTTATTTATTTCCATCTGCTCACTTTGAATTTAATTTGCTCTTTTCCTGAGATGCAAGCTTAGATGATTGATTTTTTATCTTCTTTTCTAATACAGTAATTCAATACTATCAATTTCTAAGGACTGCTTTCATTGTGTAAATTGTATTAATATCTTCATGTAGCTCACAATATTTTTTAATCTCTCCAGAGATTTCTCTATTAAAATTATGCCACTTAATCTCAAAGAATGTGAAGATATTTTATCTATCTTTCTGTTACTGATTTCTACCTTAATTCCTTTATGATCTAAGGACAGATGCTGTAGGATTTCTGTACTGTTATGTGTTAAAGTGTGTTTTGTGGTCCGGAATGTAGTGTTCCTTGATGAACATTCCCTGACCTTGAGAAGAACATACAACCTGCTATTAGTTTCCCTGTCTTGCTCAGCAGGCATCTGAACTCCACAGGCTCCACTTCTGGGACTCTAATAGTTCCAATCCACACTACCATCAGTTCAGGTCTACACCACTAAACAGGCCCACAAGAGTTTTTAAGTCTTACCCTTTTTATGATTTCCCTGACTCCTTTGCTAATAGCAGTGAAATTCAACTACTGACCATACACTTTCTTCCAGCAGCCCCTTGCAAGCCACATCTCTCTCCTTTCTCCTCTGCTACCACTAAATCTGGCAGCAGATAGATGAGACATGAGCTAGGCACCTCCTAAAGAAGTAAAGTAGCACTGGCCAAGCACTGTGGGCTCCTCTGTGTAGAAAAAAATGTCCCAATGAAGATTAGCATCACTGATAAAAAATAATTGCACAGCTACCCCTTGAGGCTTATTCATGAACTTCCACAGGTAATTGGCAACTTGTTTTTCACTTTGTTTCGTTTAATGGTTGAGTTTGTTTGTTTGTTTGTTTGTTTGTTGAGACCCCTGTTATACAATCCAGGTTGCCTTGCATTTGCTGTGTAGCACAGGCTGGCCTCAAACTCAAAATCCTCCTGCCTCATCCTCCTAAGTACTGAGATTACAGGTGTGCATCACTACCCTGGCATTTCCTGACCTTGTTTTTAACCTAAATCTAATACTCTTCTCCCTGAAACATGCATCTAGGACCTCAGACAAAAACACACACACTAAAGTAAATAGAAGGTAATTAAGGAAGCAAAAACCTTAAACCATATTTTAATTCAATTGCTTTATTTTAGCCATTCTCTCTTCTTACATGTATCACTCTTCTCTGCTTTATTTTAATCTTATACCAATAGTGAAATTTAGTAGCTATTTTCCTCTTGTCAATTGAAAAAGAATTGGAAGATAATTAATTTTGTCTTTCCTAATAAAATAGCATAATACAATACTAAGGCCCAAAATGTTTGCTCTGACCTAGTACAATATAAGAGCCACTTCCTTAAATAGAAAAAATATCCCAGGAAGTTCTGCCATGCCAAAGTCCACAGCAGTGCCGAAGTTTCAGTAGTCATTTTAATTGTAAATCTATGAAACTTAGAGTGAGATGAACTCTGGTTTGGAGGTTGCATGGTTGTGAACTTTTGCGTTTCTTTTGACCAGAATTTCTCACTCTCACCAACACAGAACTCTCACAGCAAAATGAATGCCCTTAAAAATTAATTAATAGCTAGGCACAGACACACTTGAGCTTTCTTTTTATCCCCAGCCACTTTTCTAAGAACTTGAGTTTTTGATCAAATGCTTACATCCTGCAGAGAAATAATGTTTGGTTTCCAAGGTGCAGGAAGCTCATCAGTGCTGGGGGCTGGGACACATTACAATGTTTGTTCTCCAGGAATCCCAGCACCCACCTTAACCTAGACCAGGATGAAATCCGAAGCACTCAGAAAGCTGTCGATGTCCCCGCCCCGTATCAGCGCTCCAGGTACGCACTCACTTGACTGAGAGTTGGCCACAAATCCTTAGTGAACACTTCTGATGCAGTGAGTGATACCCCATGCGAGAGTGTAAGCACCTTGAGACAGTAATACCCCACCCACTGTCCTCCTCAGCACGCCCACCTCGTACCGTGCGAGGCCACTACACTGGCTGCGTGGAACTGAGATGACACAAAGCCTTGTGAACAAACGCTGATTCCACTTCACACTTGGAGAAACTGAGTCTAGCGTTAGGAAGGAGACAACCCAGTACAAAGTAGCAGTTATAACGAATGTGCTGGGATGCATGGAAAGTAGAGGAGCTTCCGCGTAAGCAGTAGGAGATGGCTTCACTGGGAAGGAAGGGTTGTGTTCTGACGTTTGAGCCAGGCAGGCTTTGGAAGAGAGAGATCCAAGGGAGAAGGCACTTTCGGCTCAGAACCCAGCATGGGAGGGGTCCAAAGGCTTCTACCCAGGGGAGAACGCCTAGGCCAGCTTATCCAGGGTGGGTGGCTCACCGTGAGGTGTGAAAAAACGTGCATTTGGAAAATGGTGCTAAACTGTGGAGGACTTGGAACTCCAGGCTACGGAACATGGACTGAGGAAGGAATGTCATCAGAGAATCTATTCATAAACATGCCATAATGCTGGAAAAGGCTCTCCAGTCTTAAAGATTGAATGAAAATAGCACTTCTCACTGAACAAAAGCAAACCGTCCTTGGACACAACTGTAAGCCCTCTAAAGGGATTCAGTGAATCCTTGAAAAACAGAAAGAAATTAAGGATATTTCAGTCATGTGTAGTTAGTTATATGCTTACTACATGTCTAACAAAATCATAACCAGATTTGCTGTAGGAGAGATATGCAGATGCTGGAAAATACAATATACAAAACACAGTTTTCTCTGAGCAAAGCCAATGACCCTTTAGAGATAAATAGAAATTTGAAAAATAAGGAATTTCATCTTTCAAAAGAATTCTGCCAAGGCTTCTGACTTTTCTTCACGATCAAGTAACTAAGATTTGCTTCTGAGGTCAAAATTGCCAACCTTGCCACCACGCTTCTTCAAAAGCAAAGCCAGGTCGAGTTCTAGTACTAGTTTGCCTCCTGCCCCTCCTTCCGGTCCTCCTGTGAGTCCCTCGCCTCCACTCCAAATAACGTCTGCGCACGGACGAGACAAAAGCATGCTCACTGCGAAAGCACAAATTGTGTATTGAGAAATCACTACAATGCCAAATTTTTTTAGAATAAATATATATATATATATATATCTTTAAGAACTTGCTGTGTTAGGGAAACTGTTTACATATTGAGGAGTTCCTCTTTTTTTTGACTGGAACAAATAAAAACAAATTTGATATGGCCTCGGCTTCTTCTTCGTGTGTGTCCGTCCTGAGAAGCTGACATTTTTGCCAACTGAGCTGTTCTGAGTCTGCCACCCCTCTGCCCTGCCACCACTCAGGATGTCGGCCCCTCCACCCAGGGCCCAAGAACAGCGTCTTTGAGTTGTGTCTTAATCGTTTTCCTTGTCACCAAGATGCAATACCTGACCCCCACGACTTCTAAGGTTTACTTTGGCTCACGGTTGTGGAGGGCGTGGTCCACAGGCTGCCCCCCGCCCCACCTTCCCAGGGCAGCCGGGTGGATGGGCTGGGTGGAGGGAGGTACAGCTGCTCAGGGCTGAGGGCCAGGGAGCAGAGGGAGATCAAGGAAGGAGCTGGGAGAAAGAGTGACCCTTCCAGGCCACACCCCCCGCGACCTCCCTAAGTACACCTCCCTGCCACAACCAGCTCTTCAAACAAAAAGTGTTTAATAAGTCGTGCTAACGCCCAGGGTTGGACACAGCCAGTGGCCCCTAAGCATTCTCAGTGTCCTGTGTTCCCTTTCACATGGTATTGCCAGAATCCGTGTCTCAGCTCCGGTACTAATCCTGGAGAAACCTCAAAGCCAAGAAGAGCTTAGACTGCCGGCCCCATCTACACAGGCATGAAGGATCCAGACTTTAAAATGTCGAGAGAGTCACCTCGGACTGTATCATGACCAAAAGGGGCCACAGAAAAACACAGCTAGGCTAATTCTTCCCCAGAAGCAGCCAATGGCTGAGACCAACTCTAGGACATCACAGCCACCATCTCCCTGGCCCCATGTGAGTCCACCCAGGATCTCCACCGTGCCTGCACCTGCGTCCCTTGGTCCCTGCGTGTCTGTCCCACTCGGCCCTCACTGCACTGGGCAAAAGCTTGCGGAGCCCCATGGAAGGGAGTTTCCCCAGCGCCGCCCTACAGTGACCGGTCAGAGCTCCCGACCACCCTGAGCCTGGACTGCCCCACAAGGACTGCCTCCTGCAACTCTCTGGTCAAAACCGTACTGCGAGCCAGGTAATCCCAGGCTTGGCTGGGAGGCAGAGGCAGGAGGGTCGCACGTTCGAGCACCCCCAGGCAACTCAGGAACTTAGCAGGGCCCTGTTTCAAAACAGGAAATTAACAAAGGGCTGGGGATATAGCTCGGTGAAAAGGTCTTGGTTCATCCCCAGTACAGGGGAAAAGCAGGGCCGCACCCCCTCTTCCACATTCACGTGCAGAAGATTCCCCAGGAAACAAAGTCCAAAGAGAAGCTCATTGCCCTGCGCTGCCAGGGCAGAGGCTCCGAGCGGCCCCTCCACGCCAAGCACCACCGCCTGGCCTCGGAGAGCAGCTAACCGAGCCCAAACCTGTGAGACCTCAGGCTCCGGGCTCCGGGCTCCTCTGCAGACCCGTCCTCATCACCAGCCCTCCCGACCCAACGGCTCCATTTCTAGACAGGCACAACGGGCCGGCCGAGATTGGGAATAGTGAGTTTTCTCGCTGAAGCGTGAATCCAGAGCCCCTCCCTGAGCCCCAGCACCAGTGAGCCCCTCGCAGGACAGGGGAACTAACACTGCTCTGTGTGCTCGCTTTGAGCGCCCCGCTCCTGTCTGCGTCTGGCACCTTCTGTAATGCTGGGCACTTGACCCAGTACTTATATGCTGGATGGCTCAGTGGGCAGGGGCTAATGAGTGACTGGTGGGCGAACAGAGGGATAAACTGGTGAGTGGATAGATGGGTGGGCAGGCGTGTGGACCAGTGAGTCAGTGCGTAGATGGGTGGGTGAATGATTGGGTGATAGTTGATGAAAGAATGAAAGGGTAGATGGGTGGGTGGATGGATGGATGGATGGGTGGGTAGGTGTGTGAATAGATGAATGGGTGGGTGGGTAGGTGGGTGGGTGGGTGAATGGTTGCACGGATAGTTGATGAAAGAGTGAGTGGGTGGGTGGATAGGTGGGTGAACGAGTGAGTAGTTGGATGGGTAAGTGGATGAATGCGTGGGTAGGTAGGTGAATGATAATGGATGGATGGGTGGTGGATGGACGGGTGGGTGGGTAGGTGTGTGGACAGGTGAGTCAGTGGGTAGGTCAGTGGTGAATTGTTGGGTGGGTAGTGAGTGAATGGGTGGATGGACAGGAGGGTGAATGAGTGAATGGGTGGATGGATGGATGGGTGGACAGGTGGTGAATGGGTGAATGAGTGGGTGGATGGAATATTAAGAGTTTGCCATTCAGTCAACTACAGAAACAGCCTACTGTTGCTCTCAGAATCGCATTACGTTATAAAAACTCACTCTTTACCAGGCAGGAATTATTATTCAGTGCTGCCTTTCATCAACAACACAACTGTTTATTCTACCAAAATGTCTGACATTTTGACAAAACACACCACACTGATTACATGGGGGCTTGCCCTGAGGGGATTCTGGGAGCTTTGTCAGTTTACATTATTTAAAGCAGCCCTCTCCTCTCATCATTGCTCATGACTACGGCCCTGGAGAAAAACCAGGAAGATGTGATTCAGTCCCAAGGGCAGGACATGGCCCGCTGATGGCAAATGCTGGACTTCCACACTCAGGCCTGGTGGCGCCCATTGGGGGGGGGGTAGTAGACTGGACTCCGAAGAGCCACTGGAGAGGGACACCTGCCACTGCCGAAGCCTCCTTGAGCCTCGCTTTCTGTTATCCTAACCCAACTCAAATGCACACACCCCTTCGCAAGTTTGCTCACACAGTGTGATCACCCACTTATAAATAAATCATTACTGTTTGTCTCCCACCCTCTGCGTGGCTTGCAGATCCCAGCTTCCTGGGCTTCTTTTTTTTTTCTTTTTCCTTTCCATAAAGTCTTTAAATCATCTCCAAAGGGAGAACTTAAAGACTGACTTCCACCCCTGAGGCGGCTCTGGGCACACACTCCCAGCTCTGTCTCCTGGTGCACCAACATCACAGGAATCCATCCGAGAGACAAGGCATGAAAAGACAGGCTCGTCACACCACGAACTGTCCCCACCACCTCCAGGTAAGCTGAGGACAGACCAAGCTCACGGGTGGTCACAGTCAAGACATTTTAGGTCTCATTTCTAGGTCTCCAGGTCAGACTCAAAAAAAAAAAAAAAAAACCATGAATTTTCCACTACTGTGGACTCGCGATGAGTGAGTAACTCCTTCCCTTGGGCCGTGACCTTACCATGGCTCAGATAGCACCACTGCCACAACAACCACGACCACTCATTAGCTCACTGGATCTAGGTGCAGGGAGATGTCTAATCTTTACAGTCCTGAAGGATCAATAACGTTAGTCCTATTTTCTAGCTAACAAAACAGAGACTCATTGCAAAGTGCAGTTGTGACCACGACTCTGACAATGCATTGAAAGCAGTGCTGTTGGTTACACGGTACATAGTCTGAGATGTACTGAGAGGAGGAAACCAGCACCAGCTGGCATGCCACCCCAGGTGGCGGGGTGACTGGGCTCCTGCCAGGAGAAGACAGGGAAATGCCAGCCAAGGAGCTGAAGCCAGGAGGAGCAGGGCACAGTGAAGGTAGTTTTTAGGAGGCCTCACTTCAGGAGTTCTCTCACAGTCCACATGGCATAAAGGAAATTGTGGCACTCCAAGGAGCACATTGTCAGGGATTTAGAGGGACAGACGCATAATGAGGTGCACATTGGGAAAGAAGATTCTGGAACAAGTGCTGAGTGCGTGAATGCTTGTGTCCCATGGAAACGCTCACTAACGGTCTTTGTGGGGGGCCATCGGTCCCCTGGAAGACAAGACTCAGCCCGCGTGAAGAATCCCAGGGGACTTCTTCCCTCACAGTGAGGCGTGAGTTGCTGCGGAAAGGTGGGACCATGCTGTGAGGACCTTCAGCCATTCCTTCTCATCCAGAAAGAAAAATCCATTTCAGTGGGTCAGGAGGGCTCAGGGCTCATGGGCTCATCACAGAGATGGAGGGGGAGGGGACAGGGCTGAGTCCCCCGACTCACATCCACACTGCTCTAGGGAGGGGGTGACTCAAGGTCCCAAGGAAATCTCACCTCGACACCTCCACTTGGATGCAGGAAGAAGCCGCCTCGTGACACAACTGTGATGTCTCCTAGGTCCTACGACCTCGCTCTGCTGAGTCCCAGGGCACCCTCCAGGGAGCCATCCAGGCTGAGGACTTCCCTGGCGAAGCTCTTGGTGGGACGGCCGGGGTCCGGGCTGTGAATCGCACTCTGAGCGCCCCTTGGAAACCTGCCTGCCCCTCCCAGGTCACATGGAGGTTTTTTGTGACCAGTCATGATATTGTGAGTCATTCGAGGCCAGGTTGCCTGTATTGGTCCCCACTGATCGCAGTGTACTCCATAGGTGCGTGCTTGGGATGACTGTGCTGGGTGGTGACAGAATGTTGAGCCTCTGGCCTGGACTGAAAGAGAGAGCTGAGAGCTCAGCCACGCTCTCCAGGGAGCAGCCACCGCACCGTTCCCGGCCAGACGTCCCTCTTGGTCTCTTTACCTGGCAGAGCTACTGAAACTGTCATCTACCACTTTATGGGGCACCTGTTCTTACCCAGATGGATGACAGCCTCAACTTAATAGAATGTCACGGGGATGCACTGCCCATCGAATTCTACACTGAACACAGAGGCTTCAAACCATCATTTTGCTCACGATTTTGTGGGTCAGAATTTGGAATTTGGGGGTGGCAGGTGAGGGTGGTATGTCACAGGCCCACCCTGCTGGGTGCCTCAGTTTCCTGGGTTTGCTCTCTGTCTGCAAGAGGCCGGGGCTCTCCACAGCATGGAAGTCCCCAGATGACCCCCCTTCGAATAGGACAGCAGCTGCCATGAGGGCAGGAAGCCCAAGCTGCTTAGTGGGACGTAACGCCAGAGACTCAGACACACTCGGGGTGGGGCCACAGGCCTTCCACGTCCACGTGCAGAAGGGACATGCACAAGGGGAAACTTCGTGCTGTGACCCTGGAAGACCACAACCTGCCACAGTGGGCCTTCCACGTCCCATTGAGGCAGGGCTAGGAAAGGGCATGGCGAGAAGGGTCAACTTCCCAGCCCAGCTTCTGCTGGGTCACTGCCTGCTCCACACCGCTGGGTCTCCTCTGCTCCCTTTTCCATAGCCCATGTGTCACCCCCACTGCAGCAAGTTACAATGAGAAAAGCCAGCCGTACTCGGAGCAACCTGGCTGGAGGGGTCTCTTGGCTCCTTGAAGGAAACATGGGGCTCAAGATCTGTTCATGTCCTCCTGAGTTCTCAGCAGTGCTGAAGCCCAAAGAGACGTCCTTCGAAACCATGCAGGTCTGGCAACAGCTCTCACTGCTACTAAACGAGGAAACAGCCAATGGGCTTCATGAGCCCAGGAAATGAGAAGCCGGCAGGCAGCTACACAGCAGGACCAGGTACATAAACGATGCCAAATGGAATCCAGGTCGATGTCCCCCGGGTGTTATCCAGGCTGCTGGGAAAATGCCAGGGGCCAGAGGCCCAGGTGGAAATCCAGCCCTCCACCCATACCAGCTTCAGGGCCAGCCGTTATGAACCAGGGGCCACGCTCCACCCACCACAGCCCAGCCCCCAGTGGATGCCCGTTTGCCCATCTGCCCCAGCTGACGTCTCTGTGCACAGAGCGATGGCCTATTGTCTTAGTTACTTTTTATTCATTGCTGAGACAAAATACCTGATGCCCAAAGTTGGAAAAGGAAAGGTTTATTTCTTATAGTTTTTGGAGGTTTCAGTCCATACTCAGTTGGCTCCAAGGCAGGGTGGCATGGCAGGGCCATAGTTCATGGCAGCTGTAAACCACAAGTGGAAAACAGCAAGAGAGAGAGACACACCTTCTTCCTGCCATTACATCACATCCTGGCTCCACCCCCTGGGAGGGTGTAGCACTGACACCACCAATCCAAACACTAGACAATGAGCCAATCACAAACATACAATGCAAATACATGAGGCCTGGGGGCCACTGACATAAACTGTGACACCTATCAACAAAGCCCCTCTCACCAGGTGCCTGGGTGTCACTGCCTGCTGCAGCCTCGTCCTCCAGGACTGCTGGGAAGCTAGAGTCTGCACCCAGGCACTAAACAGATGGAACGAAGTCTCTGCGAGGACCACAGGGACACAGGACCAAAAGACCTTGAGCTGAGCTTTTTGCAGCCCCCACCAAAGTCTTACATTTAAATAAAGTATGAGCAAAAAATATGGTATATGTTAGCTTTTTAAATTATTATTACAGTAAAAGACTCATTGCCGTGAACCTCCCTTAAAACACCCCCCCACTTCCAGCACACGGATCACATTACTCCTGCCGCTGTCTGCAGCAGCTCCGGAGCCCTCTTTCCTGAGGGTCTTTAGCTGCGCTGTCCTGGCTGCCTCCAGGTCCTGAATGGATTCAAAACATTTCCCTTTCCTGGTCATTGTGACTTTGCGGAGGAGCCGGAAGTCGCACGGTGCCAGATCCAGAAAGTAAGGTGGATGAGGACACAGTGTCGTGTCTTCACGGGCTGCCTTTCCTCTGGCTGCTCCTTGGCAGCCGCATTTGCTGTAATTTTTTATCACATCTCATAAAGACACAATACTGGTTTCCTCGCAAACCAAAATTGCTTATAATGATAGACTTTTTTATATCTATGTTTATGTGTTACATTTCAGGGTCCTACTGATAATCAAAAGAATTGGATATCTAAGCAATATGAAAGGAAATTCCATCGGTCCTAATATAATGTTGTTGGTCACAATTTTTTTTTCTGGTACCGGGGATTGAACCCACAACCTCACAGTTGCCTGGCAGGTACCATGCCTCTGAGCCATATCCCTGGCCCCCACAATTATTATCTTAGCATGTGATATATAATAAATAAGTACACTATCTTATTCATTAGCAAACTCATCAAAATTCCATTCTGTCTTTTGTTATTCACAGTTCTGTTCTTCTCTGAGATATTTATAATCAGATTATGGGAAAAGAATTCTAACAAGTGCTACTAAAACCTCATTTGATTATTTTGATAAAATTGTTATAACAAAAAAAAAACTTCCTGATTCGAAACTGTCATAAAAGTTGAATGCTCTAGTTGAATTTGCTTTATATTTTCTTTCTTTTTTAGCATCATAACTATTGTCTTAAAATTCTACAAAAGTAAAACTCCCAGCAAAGAGACCCAACCCAAAGTTTTGAGATGTTTTTGTCTTTGTTTCTGTTTGGGTTCTTTGAGACAGGGTCCCATTGTGTAGTCCAGGCTGGCCTTGAACTGGTAGCAACCCTCTTGTCTCAGCCTCCTGAGTGCTGGCATTACAGGCATGAGCCACCACACCTGCCTCATAATGTTCTGAGATGTTGACCCTGACCCACAAGGATTAAAATTAACAATAGAATCCAGGTACACGTAGCCTAACAGAGTTGCGCGGTCACTCCTTTCGGTAATGTTGTTCCTCAAATGTGGTTAAAAAAAAAGTCTATGACACTAACTCTAAATTGTCAGACACGCCCCTCCCACAAGGGACAAGACGAGACCAACAGCCAGAACAGCATTCCAGCCAGAGGGATGGTGACAAGGGCGATTAACCAGCAAGGCCTTCAGAAGACCTCTCATAAAGACAGAGTAGGGATAAAAATCAAACATGAGCACTATCAAAATCATCAAGGAGTCGCTAGCATCAGCCCCACCAAGAAAGAAAGCAGCTGTAATAGAAAGTTTGACGCATGAATGCCTGATGATAACGATCACAGGAAACTGCCACAACCCTAAGTTTGGCCTGAACCGATGTAAACGCACTCAAACTTCAGGCCTCTCCTTGAGCTCTCTGAAGGCCGTGCGCAGGTCTCCACCACCTGAAAGCCTGATTCCTTAGCCCCGGGGTGCATCAAAGTTGCGCGGTCTAGATCTGCTAACTGCAGCACGGGAGGTCTCTGCCTGGCTTTGGGAGAGCAGGGCTGTTACTATGCCAACCAAACAGGTGCTGTATAACAAGCTGTAAATACGCTCAAAGATCAGGCATCCGAATGAACAAGGCTAACGGTTGGTCCTCCCTCTTGGAGCGTGGGATGGTGCTCCCGGTTACTACTCTTTCTTGGCCCAAGGAAAAAACTGGGAAAGAAGGGGGGCCCACCTTGGAGTCAATTTCAGGAACGGGGTCTGCCATCTGAGTTAAACGTTAGCGCAGGACCAGGATCTAAACACAACGGCAGAGAGTAGCCAGGTAGTTTCGTTCACGCACAGTCACGTCTCTGGAATGTGCACAGTGGTCTTCTCCAACACTTGGCAGAATCTGAGCTTCAGCACCACGCTGCTGACTATGCAGATGTGAGCCCCGTGGGCTGTGGACGCCATGACAGTACCTCCCAGGGTCACAAACTCTGCCAGCCCTCACAGAGCCTGAGTGAGGCTGCCCACTGCAGGAGTCACACCTCAGACCAAACCCTCAATCCCACCCCGAACCCTAAGGCTTGAGACCCTCAGCATCAGGCCCGCTCGGTTCCATGAGCTGTTCCCACTGGCTGGCTCCCGCCCTGTGGAGTGGATCTTGCCTTTTCTCTTTCCAACTATCGCTTATTTCTGAAGAGAACCCCAGGCGCACAGGAAATAATACCAAGAACCAAAAATGTGATCAAATCAAATTAAAATACATAAAGGAAACCACCAACAAAGTGAAGAGACAGCATACAGGATGGGAGAGAAAAACTGCCAGCTACTCCTCAGACAGTGGATGTGCTAGAATATCCACTAATATCTAGAATATATAAAGATATTATTCTAGATATTATTCTATTCTAATATCTAGAATATATAAAGAACTCAAAACATTAGACTCACCAAATTTAAAGACCCAACTTAAAATATGGGCATCAGAAATAAACAGATACTTCTCAGATGAAGAAGGACAAACAGCCAATGAATACAGTACATGGAAAAGTGTTCAGTCTCTAACCATTAGAGAAATACAAAATAGAACAACACTTAGGTTCCATCTCACTCCGGAAAGAATGGCTATCATCAAGAAATCAACCAATAACAAATGGTTGGAGAGGCTGTTGGGGAAAAGGAACCCTTCTCCACTGTGAGGGGAGTGTAAACTGGTAAAACCACTATGGAAATCAGTAAAGAGATTCCTGAAAAAAGTAAAAATAGAAATTCCATTTGATGCAGCTAAATTTTGAAAGCAGCCTATATGACCATCAGCAGATGAACAGATAAAGAAGAAGTGATGTATATACCCAGTGGAGTACTACTCTGCCAAAAAGAAGGATAAACTTCAGTCATCTGTAGGAAAATTGATGCCCCTTGAGACCATAATTCTACATGAAGTAAATCAGACCCACACACTTACATACTGCATGCTTCTCTTACATGAAACACTCAATATATAAATAAAGTGCAAAATAAAACAGATGAGAGGAAAAATGAGAGGGAAAACGTTATTGTAATCCAGCACTAACATATCTAAAAGCATACCTTGATTTAAAATAATTGTCTTACGTGTTTTACATGGTTTGGGCCTGTTAGTGTGGCTGTTAATCTATATGCATGACAAATAACTGCATAAGGACTTATAAGACAAATAAATGAATCTGATATTGGGAGAGAGAGAGAGAGAGAGAGAGAGAGAGAGAGAGAGAGAGAGAGAGAGAGAGAGGTGGTGTGGGGGAGAATTGAGATGTGTCGTGCACATGTACCGGTTCCCCACACTGAATGTACGCACTGGATATAGCAAACACGATGGAAATTCAAAATACAACAAATCAGCCCCTGAGCCTGCTGCTCCTCTTGGGTGTCCTGCTCAGTTCTTTGGTCAGGACATCAAGACACTGGTGAGACCCGATCCAGTGACAGGAGGTGGGCTCCACCCAAGACCAACGCAGGGCTCGCCCGGGGCAGGACCAGGCAGGACATGCTGCGGGCGGCGCCTCCTTGGAGTTCACAGACGAAGTTCCTGGGGTGCCGGAGGAGAAAGCCCTGAGGAGAAAGCCCCAGAGCTCATCAGGCGGCCCAGCGGTGCCTTCACCACCGAGGGCCCCAAAGGAAGCAGGTTCATCTCCGCCAGGCTCTGCCTCTTGCCCCTGTGGGTCTCTGAGCACATCGCCAACCTCCCTGAGCCTCGGCTGCCTCCATGCAGAACTTCCTCTGAGATGACAGGGAATGGCGAGCTACAGTCAGCTCAAGCTCCCCCAAGAGCCTGGAGCGGAACCCTGTGCCCCGGGGGAAATGTTATGCCCCACTGCATTCCAGCCAGGTGCCCTGGAAAAACATGTGGCCCGCTGGAACAGGTACCCAAGAGAACCCGAGCAGAGAGCCCGGGAGAAAGGATGGATAGTGGCTTCATGGCCACAGTCTTGTCTCCAGGGCTTGCCCACGACCCCCGGCACTCTATTCTTATCGCCCACACGACCCCCAGGAATGTGAGAAAGAGAAAGCCAACTCCAAGCTCTACCCTTTCCCAGCTTCAACATCATCCTCTGCTGGGCTTGGAACAGGCAAACTCCCCCTACCCTAGAGTCTACTCCTTTTCCCCCCGTCTTGCAAAGGGAACGAAGATAGCATGGCCACATGACCACAGAGCAGGCTGGTCTAGGATCTCATCTTATTAAAAAGTTTTTGCACATCAAAATAAATCACCCACCGAGTGAGAAGGAAACCACAGAGTGGAAAAAAACTTAACCCAACTGTCCCTCAAAGGAGTTATATCTAGGACATATAAAGAATTGAAAAAAAACAGCACCCCCAAATTCAAAGACCCAATTCAAACATGACCATCTGAGATGAATAAACATTTCTCAGATGAAGAAATGCAAATGGCAAATAAATATATGAAAAAATATTCAATATTATTGGTCATTCGAAAAATTCAAATTAAAAAAACACTGAGATCTCATCTTGCCTTAGAAAGAATGGCCAAGATCAAGAAATCAACCGATAACAAAAGTTGGAAGGGCTGTAGGGAAAAAGGAACCCTTCTCCACTGTTGATAGGAGTATAGACTGGTGCGACCACTGTGGAAATCAGTGTGGAGATTCCTCAAAATACTAGGATTAGAGGTCCCATTCAACCCAGCTATCCTCTTCTGGGTATTTTCTCAAAAGAATTAAAGACATGATACCTCAGGAATATATGTGCACTCATGTTTATAGCAGCACAATCTATAATAGCTGAATCTTGGAAATAACACAAATACCTGTCAACCACAGAATGGATAAAAATAAGATGTGGTATTTTTAAACAATGGAGTACTACTCAACTATAAAGAATGATAAATGCAAGGCTTTTATAGGAAAATGGATCCAACTAGAGACCATACTCATAAGTGAAATAAATCAGACTCACATGTATCAACATTGTATTGGCTCCCTAGTGCAAGAAACTGAAAGAGTAAATAAGATCTAAGATCTACAATAGATATCATGAAAGGGAAAGAAACTGCTCAGAAGGAAAGAAAACTGGGAGGGGGGAAAGTAGAAAAAAAGGAAGGGAAAATTTTAAAAAGTATATATATACATACAAGATAGCTAAGAGAATTATACTACCAATTTCTTTTAGTTCAGTGAAAAGAATGGCTTATGCTTGTATCATTTAATCAATTGTGCATGCCTAAATCTTGTAATCTGAGTACTTTGACAATAACAATAGGCAATTTATTAACCTTCGTTAATTTCCTATTATCTTGCTATGAAATCTTTATCATTGTTTTTATTTTTTTTCTCTTTAAAATAAAAATAATCATTGAGAAATGGGTACAAATGGGGTCGTGGGTGGGGCATGCTAAAGAACAAGGACATAGGTCATTGTGCAGGAGGACTCTCCCACTGGGATACGGGAGGGAAAGAAGGGCCAGAGTTCGATCTCCAAGCCGGGCGTCCCAGGGTTGATGGTACCGGACCAGGGGTCTTGTCTAGGTTCTCAATGTCTGGAATACAGAATTGACCAGAAGACCCAAAAGGAGCAGCGAGACCACGCTGCAGCACTGACAGTCCTTGTGGAGGGTGTCAGGGTCAGGGTTTGCGGTGGCACTGAGGGCTGCTCTGAGGTACCGAGGAGGGTTTCCGCCGCAGAGCGGCCAGGTTTGGCACCTCCTTCCTCATTATCATCTGCGACAAGAAGGACCCCAAGCCCTGAGCTGCTTCCTTCACCTCCAACACACCAGGAATCAACGATTAAAATTTAAATATTTAACTAATATGCTGTTGTTAATGTCACCAGGGGATAAATAAATACTTAGGCACAAATCTAACAAAAACATTACAAGGTAGGTATCCAGAAAAACTACAAAACACTGACCAAAAAACCCAATGTTCTCAATAGAAAGAAAGAAACATTGACATAAATCTACAGATACTGAAAAACTGATTGTAAAAGCTTACATGGAAAGCAAAAGGCCTGGGATGACCAACTTTGCTTAGTGAAAATAGCACTCACACCTCCTCATTTCAATATCGTCTATAAAACTGCAGTGACCAGGACAGTATAGTGTCAGAAAAAGAGTAGACACATAAGCAAGTGGATCAAAAGAAATCCCAGGATAGTTACACATAAATAGACATATATAGGGCCGGGGATATAGCTCAGCGGCACAGTGCCTGCCTGGCAAGCCCATGGTCCTGAGTACCAAACGAGAAAAAAGTAGACATATATATAACAAAATTCATGGCATTAGTACATGTACAGGATGAAATTCCAAATAGCAATGGGAAATAAACAATGGCTGCTACCTGCACTATTGTAAGTGAATCACATAAACTTGACATTGACTAAAAGCAACCAGAAACACAGTCCAAACCCTCTGCCTAAAGTTCATAACAGGACAAAACTACCGAGGAGTCCGCCCAGAGCTCACCGCTGGGCGGGGCCAGTCACACTCATTATTCATCCAAATGCTTTCACCCCAAAACTTCACAAAGCTCTACATTTATGATCTGTGCATTTTTATGTATGCATCACACGATTCCATTTTAAATTTTTCTAAAAAAATAAGATAACCCACAGAAGACGAGACAATAATGTGCAGAGTATATAACTGAAAAATGGAGTTCTTATTTGAAATGTATAAAGAACTCCTAAGAATGAATTAAGAAAAGAGCCTACTAGGAAAATAAGAGACAGATGGTATCAACCAACTATTCACAAGAGAGGAAAATACAAGGCCAGGAAACATAAAAAAGATCCCCCATATAACCACTAACCAGAAACTATAAATTCAAACACTGAGCAATGTCAGCTTGGAAGATATTTACTACAAGTGTGATCAGCTCTTTGTGGGTGAAGACGGGAACCTCTTCCTCTTGGATATTTGAAGAGAAATTTGGTTTCGTCTCGCTAGTGAAAAGCGCCTGCACTTTCACCCAGCAGTTCTAGGAAATGATAAACTTGTAGAAGTCCATACAACATGACATTAATGAGGAAAAACTGAAAAACATGCAGCTGTCAGGACTCACACACGGGCTGTAAGAGAACGTGTAAATGCCCTTAGCGGTAAAGTCACCGATTTGCCTGGTGGGTATCTTGGAGCGGGAGGCAGGGAAGACAGAGGGACCAGACGAGGCTCCACGGGGGATGCTACAGCATTCGTGTTGTTTTGCTTCCTTAAGAAACAAGAAGCAGCTGGGTGTGGGGGCGACGCCTGTAATATCAGCACTTGGGAGGCTGAGGCAGGAGGATCGCTGCAAGTTTACAGCCAGCCTGGGCTACAGAGTGAGTTCAAAGCCAGCCTGACCTGCATAGTGAGATCTTGTATCAAAAGAAAAAGAAAGAAAGAAAGTGAGAAAGAGAGAGAGAAATAAAGAGAGAAAGAGAGAGAGAGAAGAGCAGAATTCAGAGAAGCTGGTAGCACATGCTGGGTTGGCATGAACTATTCCGCCTACAGTCGTCCCCCTTTATCCGTGGGAATATACACTAAGAGCTCCATGCATCCCTGAAGCTGCAAAAAATACCAAATCCTACACGCATTGCTGTTTCCCGTGCGTGCGCGCCCATGACAGAGTTTACATTTTGGCACAGTAAAAGATAGACAAAAATAACCCATGGTTCTATCGGAACAGCTGTAATTGTCTCCTGTGATAAGAGCGATGGCCCTGTGGTCTCTCAAGTTACTTCACTGAGCTCTCACCTCCCCTTAAAGGAGGCACACGGTGCCCACATCCAAAGTGCCAGCGTCACCGCGCCCGCACACAGAGCCCCTCTCCAGTCACACACGAGTTCCTGGAGCACAAGTGCCATAATACTGCAGCAGCTGATGCGATCACAGAAACAGCTCCGCACTGACCCGTGACAGGCGCTGGACCCGAGCCCGACGGGCCATCAAACTCACGACCTCACGCTTAAGCCACTGAGCTAAATCCCCGGCCCCTCTTCCTGGAGTTTTCCATCTGCTACTTCTGGCCTCGGGGGGCCATGGAGGAAGGAGACTTCTGTATTTGGAATCGCTCAGCGTGGAGGAGCCCGCTCAAAGGTCTGTCTCATGGACTGACAGTTGTCACCACCGCACCGCATCGCAGCCAGGGTGGCCCACACACACCCTGCTGGCTACCGCTCACCCTGTGCTTGCCACTTCCCGGGACTCTGCAGGGGGAAGGACGAGGAGCCCTGCCGGCAGGCTTCAGCTCAGACACATGACCGTCTTCCCGTCCCTGTTTGCAGCAGGCCACCTCTCACTGACCACCAGGTGGGTCCCCTGCTCCCAGCTGCTGAGTAAAGACAATGCAAATAGAGCGGCTAGCACAGCCCCTCCCCGCCAGGGGCCCCCGACTCGGGAAGCCATCAGTGCCCTGCACCCCAACCCTCTGGACTCCTCCTATGCCGTTGATCCTGAAACACAGCATTTGCACACATATAAACACGCACCCGGTTAGCTGGAATTCTCTTCAGCACATTATTGTTTGTTGCCGGCTAACGATAGGTTGGGAGAAGAAAGGGAACACAGTATTTATTTTATATCCTTTTGGTGCTGGGAAGCAAATGACAGCCTCGTCTCCTGTCTCCGTCATGACCGTGCTTTAACAAGGGGCACTGGGCGTCACTGCTGAAGCCACAAAGCCTCAGAGATGCCAGGTCCTTGCCCGGCACCCGAGAAGGAACAGAGGCAGAAGAGCCGGACCTGCCTGGCCAGCCAGCAACGTTGGTTTCCTTTCTTCCCTGCACCCCTCTCCAGAAAGATTCAGGGTTGGGGGACAGGGACAGAGAGGGGACAGGTAGCATGACGTAGGCTCAGGATCATTTCAGTGCTTCTCAGTATGGGCGCTCGCTGTCTTTGTTACTTTTCTCATTGCTGAGACCAAATGTTCAACTCCCAAAGTTAAAGGGGGAGAGGTTTATTTAGCTCCCAGTTTGTGGAGGTTTCAGTGCATAGTTGGCTGGCTCCAAGGCAGGGGGCAGCAGTTCAAGGCGAGGAGAGACAGCAAAAGCAACAATAGACAGGACAAGCCCCTTTCTGTTCCTTATATTGTATCCAGTCTACCGGGATTAGGGTGATGCTAGTCCAACCAGTGGACTGATCAGCAATCACCCATCCTTAATCCCAGCACCCTTAACCCCAGCGCTGCACCACGAATCAGTCACACACTTCAGATTCAGGCACCTCTGAACAAACTCTATGACTGCATGAAGGTTGGGGAGACATGTAGACACAAACCATAATCAGAGTCAATAATAAAGAAGCAGGCAAAGGGTTGGTCACTTCTTGGTGCTCCCTCTGCCAAGACTGCATAAGTAATATAAAAATGACTATGCCTTATCCTCTGCACAAAGCAGGACCTGAAGGGGTAGGTGGTCTAGGGAGATACTCTTGGATAGCAACAGTGAAATACAGACCCTGTACTTCAGACCCTGAAATACAGACGGGAACAGACCCTGGGTCTCACGAGCACCATGAGGGAGAGAGAGAGAGAGAGAGAGAGAGAGAGAGAGAGAGAGGGAGAGAGAGGGAGAGAGGGGGAGAGAGGGTGTGTGACAGACAGACAGACAGACAGACAGACAAACAGGCAGACACAGAGACACAGAGACCAAGAGACGGAGAGATTCGCTGGCCACAGCTGTCAAAACAAAACACAGCACATGGGTGGTTTAAACAGCAGACAGTTGCTTCCTCCCGGTTCGGAAGCAGTCATCGACCCGGGCTTCCCTCTGCAGCCTCTCGCCTTGGCTCGTGGAAAGCTGTCCCCTCCCTGCGTCCTCACAGGGCTGTCCCTCTGTTCCTGCCTGCACCCTACCTCCTCTCCCTGTGAGGACCCCAGTCAGGTGGTGGCTCACCTGACGGCCTCCTGTAACCTTAACGATCTCTCAAAAGACCCTGTCTCGAGCAGAGCTGCGCCCAGGTCCTGGGGCTCAGGACTTCAGTTTGACTGCGGGGAAGAAGAAAAGCACATCCCACAGCAGACAAAACAAGGCGTGAAGGGACCAGATCCGAGCTCCTCGGGATTCTCCTTGTCGCAGATGGCAATGTGGCCTTGTCTGACCACCAACCTGGAAGGCAGCCGCCCCCTCCAGGAAGGAGAGCCAGTTGATTCTCATGGGAGGTGGGTCATCAAGTAATTCCCTGCAATTTTTTAAAAGAATTATGACGCGGATCTGGGGAAGGTTATGGAGCATAATATTTTTATACCCTCCAACTCTCTTTAAAAACAAAGCGAGCATCCAGGCCTGGTGGCCACACCTGCAATCCCAGCACTTGGGAGTCAGGAGGGTCACCACGAGTTCAAGGCCAACCTGGGCTGCATAGTGAGACCCTGTCTCAAAAACAAACAAACAGGAAACGAGGGAGCAGCCAGTATATCAAAATCAAAGCCACAACAAAATTAGTGACGAAGTATCCTCACAAGACAAGTTTACCGTATAAACCACGGAGGGCTGAAAGATGTGTGTGGAATAATGATGCACATGGAAGGAAACAGACAAAATCTTCTGGGGTCCCAGAGCCACAACCCCACTGACCTGCATTTGGGACGGCACACAAGTCCTCATGGAAGCCACCTTGCAAAGCAGACTTCACAGTGAGGAGATCTATGAAAGGCACAGGGAAAAGAGAAGGCTCGGAAAAAGTAGCGGGGGGACATAATGTCCACCTCAGGAAAGTCAGGACAGTATTCATCACTACAGAAAAGCAGACGGGGAAACGCCAGAGCCACAAAGGTAGAAAACCTATTTGACCAATCCCTATTCACATGAATAAAGGAAAACTCATTTTACTGTTTTAAAAAAAGTAACAATAGAAAAAGATCATAGTCAAATCTAATGCCAAGTTATAAGAGAAATGAGCATAAGAATATAATATGGTTCCCACAGGCAAAAAAAAGCAGGAAGATGTACACACTGTAGAGGAAAACAACAGCTGACATTTGTAATGAAGTAAAAGGAATTAAGAAAATGATAGATATTATTATATTGTAACAAATCATAATTAGAAATACTGATAAATGTAAGACTTGAAAAGACAAATGACATAACTTAGGATACAAAGCCGGGGGTCTGATCCCCAGAACCAATAAACAAACAAACTTGCAGTTTAACTTGCATATTCATGCTTTATCAACTTTTTAAAAATTTGAAACAGTGTCTTACTATGTGATGTAGGCTGGCCAGAAAATTGAGGTCATCTCCCACCTCAATCGTGTCAACTTTTGAGTAATTTTTTTGCATTCCTATTATGTTTGGGTTTCTTTTTTGAATTTAAAAAATATACTAAAGTCTTCATAATCTTGTCATATCCATGATGTAAGGATTTTACAGATTTATAATGGCATTTCTCTGTAAGTAGACTCTTCAAAGAAAAATCCAGGTGAGATGTATGCTGCAAATACCCCCATAATGAATCTGAAAAAACCCTCACAAACAATATTCCAAAATATCAGGTGTAGTTAATGTCACTAGGTCCAGTGAAAGCAAATTTTTCCCTCCAGGGATTAAAGAAATGAGCTGTTCAAGGCCACAGACTGTGACATATGTGTCACTCAGCATTCTAATTACCTACAAGATAGACCATTTGCATTTGGTATTGTCTCATATTTCTTACCCTCCTTTTTTAAAGTACTTTTTTTTAATCTGTTTGTGCTTCAATTTAGAGAATTTTTACTGACATATTTTCAAGTTTACCAATTTTTTACTTTGTTCATTCTACTGTTAACTAAGTCCTTAATTTTTTTATTTTGGGATTGTATTTTTTTATTCAGTAATTTCTATTTTGGGGTTTATTTCTATGCTGAAGTTTTTTGTATTTTTCACACATTTTGTTCACATCTCTTTCTAAAAATATTAACCCATATGCCAATTAGAGTAAAATCTTTTCATGGCAGGACTCAAACTTGTGATCGTCCTGCATTAGCTTCCTCAGGGTTGGGGTTACAGCGTGTGCACCACACCTGGCTGGGACACAGTTCTTAGAAGATGCTATGGTTTGAATATGGTGAGCCCCCAAAAGTTCACGCGCTGGAAGTTTGTCCCCGTGTGGAGGTGCTGAAATGCAAACATAGACAGGACCTAAAGAAGGTGGGGTCACGGCAGGTCCACACTCATGAATGGATTCATGTTCTCTGCTGTTTTATGCAGCGACACAGCCTCTCCAGGACACAGGAGCCTACACTGTTTGGACCCTCAGCTTATTTTCCTTATAAAGTACCTGGCCTCAGGTAGTTTGTTATAGCAACATGAAACAGACAAAGGCAGAGATAAATTGGTCTCTACCATAATGTGGCTCTTCTGCTTCAAGAAGAAAAAGATGACCAAGTCCCCTGGACTAGCAGGGACATCTGTGAGAGAGCCAGAGGCAGAAGTGACCAGAACACAGAGCCACAGCCAAGGAAGTCCAGATACCTCCAGCCCTCCCCACATCTTCTTCCCCCCATGCTGCTTCCACTGGCACTGACTCTCGTCACCCCAGGAGGATGACTCTGGTCACATGAACAGAAGAAATAATAGTGCATCCCTGAGCAGGAAGTCTCACCAAGACCACTTCCAAGCCGAAGGAAAGAGCTGATCAACCACCGTCCAGCAGGGCTCCAAGGAAAGATGGTGTGTACACACACATGCATGAATACACAGACCACATACATGCAGAGACAAACACACACACACACACACACACACACACACACAGGTAAAGTGTTAGCCCCTTACTTCTGTCCTTCAATTTGCAAAAGCTGCATCATGAAGATAAAGGTTAGTCAAATCTCCATGCAGTCAGCCATAGAAAGTGTGACAGTTATAGAAGCAGGAAGCTGTCCCTTTTTGTCCCCATACCTCAGCTGCACATGGAAAATAAAATGCATGGGTATGAAAAAGGGTTTGTGTCCCAGAGAGGCAAGTGTTTCCATGGAGGGGCAAGGACCTGGAAGGTTCCGGAAGCACGCTGGTTGAGCAGAACTGAGATGGGGCCCAGTGAACAGTGGATATATCTTGCAGACCCAAATGTAAGCTATATAAATGTAAGTCTCAAGCAAATACAAAAATGAGGTCTGGCTACAAATGGCAGAAAACTGACAAAACCAATTTTTCCACAGCTCTCAAAATTACTAAAATCCAAAGTTTATTCAAGCAAAACGACTGAATCGCAGTAAGGACCGTGAACTTTATTGCATTTTAATTTATACTGTTGTCCTCTCCCTGTTCCCAATTCCATGGAAGCTGTGAAAATCAGAAACCTAGAAGCCACTGAGCAGGGTGGTAGAGTCACGGAGCTCCCCAAAAAGGCCCATACCCAGAGACTGTCATTATCTGACCTATCTAGAAGTTTCTAGAAACTTCCAGGAGTGAGATATGACAAAAAGCATTGACTTTACACACTTCATGTGGGAAAGTTATTGAACAAACAGCAGCAACAACAAAGGCTAGTATCTTAGTCACTTTTGCAGCACTGAGACACCGTGACAAATGATTACAAATTAAAGAAAAAGAAAACTATTTTTTGGCTCATGTTTTTAGTCCAGAGTTGGACTTGAGGAAGGAATGGTGGAAGGGTCCGGCGAGGAGAGCTGCTCACCTCACTGCAGCCAGGAAGCAGAGGGCAAAGGGAGGACCTAGGAAGAAAGATACACTCTTCCAGGTCACCTCACCCCGCAGAAACCAGACCCCACCTCCTAATCGTGAGTGAGATATTGCCCTGCTGATTCAGTCGCCTCTAAACACATGAGGCTGTGGGGGCCGCTTTAGATCTAAACATAACACCGCAGGAGACGTGTTTCCCAGAGTTACCACGTTCCGTGATTCAGTATGTTCTGCTTTCTACAAGACAAAGCACAGCTCCTGCGCAAGACACAATTCTGACAGGTGGGCTCTGGCTGTGTGGTTTGGCCTGGGTTTGAATGTGAGGCGGAGCAGCACGGGAGAGGGCACTGCTGGCCACGGTGCATAGCCAGGCCTCTCTCCTCTTCCTGTATCCCCGCAAGAAGCAGTCCAACTCAGCACCACGGCACACAGAAACCAGATTTGCAAGTTCTGGAAGAGGTGAAAAGTGAATCAACAGATTCCTCACACATGGATGATGAAGATGACCCCTTACGGTAAAATAGATGTGTTCATCACACAGGAGTGGTAGGGGTGTCTGACGCTGACGCTGCCACTGCTAGTGATGATGATGGCTTTGACACTGGCCCTGTGAGCCACAGTTCCCGTGACAGTGAAACGGAGCAAGAATCAACTGACACAGACACAGGGAAGGCAGGGAATGCAGAGGCCTTGATTCTAGATGGTGAAAATACAGCAGCATGAGTGTATATTTCACTAGTTGAAATGCTACAAAATGGCCATGCATCCAAATGGAATGATCCAGTGTTACTACTAGGTTCAAAAATATAGTGAGCGTGTTGGCAGGGGCGAAATGTGTTGGACAGAATGCCAGTGATGCCATTCAGTGCCAGAAATTTAACAGCCAAGATGCTGTGAAATACACAAGGCTGAAATGCAAGTAAAACATTCTGCATGAACCAGTCGCCATATTCAAAAACATATTTATATGACGCCTCACCGGCTGCGCTCAGCACAGATTTCTCGTGGTGATCACAGGAATGTAAAGGACGTATGAAAAAGCAAACGATCAAAACATGGCATAGGGCTGGGGATTTAGCTCAGCGGAGTAAGAGCCTACGTGGCAAGCAGGAGGTTGTAAGTTTAATTCTCATTACAAAAACAAAAAGGGATAAAGATTTATGCCCGTGCAGATGTGAAGATTTATTATTCTTTTAACTTAGACCTTTATCCTGGAACTCAGCCATCAGCTCCTTATTTGTAAAAACTGAATGATGTTATGAACAGATTTGCTCCCATCTCCCAAATTGGAAAGTGACATTCACAATTGGTTGACCAGTTTCCCACTGATGTTACATTTGCTAACAAAACACAAGTTGACCAGTGCAGGAACTGTACACAGAAACAAAGCAGACATTCCAAGCGAAATGTTGCAATTTCAAAACAGAGAATCACATAGTGTGATCTTTGGATTTCAGAAAGAGGTAACATGGGGCTTGTATATTGCAAAGAAAAGCGAAGCAGCACTCCTGATGTCAACATTTGCACCTGATGTAAACATTGGTAGGGAAACCGCAACAAAACAGAAACCCAAGATTAAACTTTAAACAACAAAATCGACCTTGGGGTAGATGTTGTTGATGTGTTATGCAGCAACTGTGATGTCACGTGAAACAAAGCATTGGCCAAGGTTGTGTTTTACTTAATCCTAAACACGTGTGGTATAAGTAGTTTGAGCGTTTACAAAGAGAATAACCAGTGCAAAATATCACGGAGAAATTTTCTTAAAGGACTGGGACTGGAACTCATAAGAGATCATTTATAGCTGAGGAAAAACAAAATGCTTCTGCCCAGTGAACTACAGGAAAACTCCGGGAGCACCTGGTGGGCTGACAGGGGAACAGCCAGATGTGCATCACAAAGACCTACCAAGACAGCGGGAAAACAGAACGCACATGCTGTCGGCATCAGCAGTACTCGCGTATGGAACATGCAGGTGTCATATGTGGAGCCTGCCCTGGGGGTGACAGTTGAAGCAAAAATTTTTCTGTGGTGGACTTCTGTTTGTGTTTACCCTGTAGTTCACATAGGGTTTTTTTTTTTTTTTTTTTTTCAGCTTTGCAGCTTTATTTGAAAGTTAGTTCCCTTCCACATTTACTGTCTGGAGGTTTGTGAACGTGGTAACAGGGACATAGGTTACCAAAGTGTACGGCTCGTTTGGTGAATCTTCATCCTCTCTGGACAACCGTACATGGACATGATACGGTGGATTCCTTATTCCCTTGGCCCAGCTTTGTTGAGCCCGGTGTCAAGGCGCACACTGGGGGTCCCCATCTCCTTCATGGCACATTTCCAGATGCCCGTGAGTGTCCGAGGGACACGCTTCTTGACACCCACTCCATGGACATGCTTGGGAATGCTGCTGGTGCCTTCTCAGGTCACCACCTCGTTGGTGGCAGAACGGCCCTTCTTCTCCCCACCTTTCTTTGCGGGAGTCATTCTGCCGGGGACAAGTTGGAAAGGAAGAGCACACTGGATTGTCCACACAGGTTTTCATTTCTTGTGTTACCATTTAGGTTCTGTAAGCAAGTAAACAGCTGATGTGAAAATGCTGAAGTCTATTCCAAGCACTCACTACACATCTGATACTGTATTTTATCAACATCTTATTTCCCTGCTAAGTGCATGTTGTACCATGGTACAAAACAGGAAGAGAGGTGAGAAGACTGCACACAGGAAAGGAAAGACAAGCATGTGTGCTGTCAGCATAAGTAAGACCTGTGCATGGAACACGCAGTTGTCATTGTGAAGACCGCCTTGGGTATGACATTTGAAACAATGCTTATTTTTGTGGCATAGTTCTGTTGGTATTTCCATTGCAGTTCATACAGGAATTTATTTCCAAATAATCTTTTAGGTTTTGTAAGCAAGTACACAGCTAGTGTGAAAATGTTGATGTCTATTCTAAACACACAATGCATATTAAGAATTTAGTAATTTATCATATTGGCATTTTATGTTCTTTTTTTCTCTAGTACATGAGCTGCTGAAGCAAGCACTTATGTTCCTGTTAACTACACACTGTATATATAATAAGCTGCTGGCAAAACAGTAAGACCACTGCGATGTCAGGTATGTCCCACAAAAAGGCCAGGAAGCAAAAGACATGTGCTGTCAGTGTAAGCGAGGCGTGCAAATGGAGTGTGTTGCTGTGTGTTTGCACTTGCCTTAGGTGTAATCACCGAAGGAAAGGGGTTTTTTGTAGAGTGCTATTGGGATTTTCATTGTAGTTCACATGCGAATTTATTTCTGATGTTCTTCTTTAAACTTTGTCCAGTAAAAACCAGTAAAGCTTGAAAATTCAGATGCTTTTTTACAAATACACAATAAATATTAAAACTCAAAAAAAAAGTTTCTGCCCTGAGGAGACCCAGATACTGAACTTACTAAATAAAGATGTAAATCAGTTATTACAAATATATTCCCAGAATCAAAAGAAGTCATGTTTGAAGAACTAAAGAAGAATACAAGAACTAAGTCTCACCAAACTGAGAGTATCAATAAAGAAGTAAGACATCACGCATTTAATTTTTGGAACTAAGAAGTATAGTAATTGCAATGAAGAACTCATTCAAGAACAGATGGGCCAGTTGAGATTGTGCAGACCCAACAAGGAAACCTGTCTTAGTCACCTGCGGCCACACCAAGTACCACAGCGCTGGGTTTAAACACCACACTTGTATTTTGCACACTTCTGGAGACCGGAAGTTCACGGTCAGAAGTCAGCAGCGTCACTTCCTGGTGAGGCGTCTCCTCCTGGTTTAGGGACAGCTACACACTGCTCTACCCTCATGGGACACAGACCACTCTGGTCCATTTGTTCCCCCATCAGGACATCCCACCGTGGTGACCCCACAGGCACAACCACCTCCCAAGCCAGTCACCTCGAGGACCCCACCTCCGCAGACCCTCCCACTGGGGATTCACCCTCAACACTAACCGGAGTGCAGGACACAAGCAGGAAGGCCACGGCAGAAAGAAAAGGCCACTGTTTTGAAAAAACGAACAGAGCTCTGTGGGACACTATCAAGTGCATCACAATCGTCACAGCTAAGTCCCAGAAGGACACTGTGCCTACTGTTCTGCTGGAGCTGCCGCTACGGACCAGCGCTGCCCCTCATTTCACACTTGCAGGTCTCTGCTCAAACTTTACCTCCACCGTAAGGACTTCCCTGACTGTCACATGCCAAAAAATCAGCTCCCTCCAACCCTCATCCCCTGCTCAGCCTTCTCCTTACGGTCATGTATCTGATTCTCCACCCACCTGGGTTGTGGTCTCCTGCTCCCCACACACGCGCGCGCACACACACACACACACGCATGCAGCAAGGTTAAATTCCAGGCAGGCTAAGCGGCTGCTCCTGTGTCTCTGCCACACACATACACACACCGCTGCTGAAGCCCTAGCTCCCTACCCAGGCTCAGCAAATTCTTTTTGAACGAACGAATTCTATCAGCCATAAAAATGTCTCAATGCTTTGATGCAGCAAAGTCATTCCTGCGAATTTAAGCAAGTGATTCAAAAGAAGAGACAAATGACACAAGTGCAAGTCTTCATTGCCATAGTCGTGTTTTTCAAATCATTTACCTAGGGTAGAAAGGAAGTTCACAGTGAAAAAAAAAAAAATCAGCAGAATGCAGTGGAATGCTCAGTTCCTAGGAAAAGTCTTGAACGGAACCTTGAAGGAGGGGCAGGTTTGGTTTAGTAGAAGACAGACGCTGGCCAAGGGCCCAGCGAGAACAGGCCATGACAGGTTAATCCACAGGGACAGCAGCTGGCGGGGTCTGCAGGGCGCTGGCAGGCGATGGAGCTCAGGGACCCCAGAGCAGCTGGGGGTGGGGGTGACCAGGCCGTCACGGACACACCTGGAACTCAGCTTAAACGCAACTGAGGCCTTCTCGCCATAAATACTGAAGAACTCCAAGTTATAGAGGGAATGTCTGCATCTTTAAAAACCAGTTTTACAATACCGTTCCTGCAAATGCAAAAGATAGCTCAGACTTGCTCTTCCTGCTCGGGAAAGTCACTCTGCAGCTCCCAGCAGCTCCTGTCAAACAGACACCCACGGGGGCTCTCACGCCCACCAGGGGGATCAGCAGGGGTGAGGCCCCGTCTGGTGAACACCTCCTCACCTGTGACAGATCTCTATCCTATTATTTGAGTTTTGTCAGTGTGTTTGCAATTCTGTCAGAAAAGATTTGAGAGTAATTTCAACAGAAAGAATGAAAAGCACTTTTGCAGGTAGACACAGCCCCAGACAGAAAGGCTTTTCAGCAAAAATATTTAAGCGCATAGGTTCGATGATGATGATGACAACATTAAAGACATGAGCTAAATTGCTCAAGGTGCATCAAGGGGGCTCTGCCTTAAGTGACAAGCAAATTATTTAGGTACACATGGGAATTTACAAACACTGGTGAATTTGCTCAAACAAATCTGAGGTCCTGTGATGCCTAGTACAGCACTAGCCCTGAGGGAATGTGATCCCTGCTTTTGTGGAGCCCCCCGAATCTCAGCACCTGCTAGGGTCATAAAAGTTGCACAGGTCCAGATAGCTATGCAGATGCCTATAACCCATCACGTATTTTTCTACCACTTTCTCTCCCCAGCCCCACATTACAAGGAACGTAACTAACCGAACCGTTTTTTGGTTTTTTGTGTCCATTTTCTTGCAACCCTTCCCTGCCTGTAAAACCAGCCTCCTCTGCCTGGTCCATGGGAACCCTTATTCTATTTTATGGAATGAAGTGTGGCCCAATTCTAAAATCACGTAAAGACCAAGAAGATCTTCCCACGATCATAGCTGATTCTTGACAGCAGTAAAGAGTTGGAATCGCAGGACTTGAAGTGCTAAGGCTCTGGGTCCCAGACAGCGGGTGAAATTTATACCCAGTCCAGGAGTGATGAGAAGAGGGACAGAAACACATGCCGTCCGTGACAGTGAACGGCACCTCCTCAGATGCAAGGGCACCAGGATCCACACTGGAATGACACAGAGATGTGCTCTGCAGGGAAGATCCAGATGTGCCCAGGAAAGAAGCAAAGCAGAAGGGTGATGGTTGATACATTGTGTCAACTTGAGTTTAGCCTTTAAGCCACTCAGGAGGGGGTCAGGGTCCTGGCTTTGTAAACATGCTCATCCTGTGCCCGAGGAGGGCAGGGACGTCCCCCAAGGCAGGATGCTGGGACAGGAGGTGGAACAGCTGGGGTTACGGCCCAGCTCAGCCTCTCAGTCTCAGCAGACCACTTCAGCTCAATGGAGCCTCAGTTTCCCTGGCTGTAAAATGAGCCACTGCTTGCCTCCTCGGCAGTGGGGGGATCCAGTGAGAGAACAGGAGGACAGTGCCATGTGGTCACTCGTTTACTCCTTGCCTACGGGCCAGTTTTTTTTTTTCCATTTGTTTGTCCTTGAGGCAAGGTCTCACCACGTAGTTCAAGCTGGTCCTGAACTCACCATGGACTCCAGGCCAGCCTTAAACTCACAGTGATCTTCCTGCCTCAGCCTCCTGGGTGCTGGGGTTGCAGGCATGCACCACCGTGCCTGGCTCAAGGCAGTTTCATAACCTCCTGAAACCTGGGGCCGGATTGTCCTTTGCCATGGGGGCTGTGAGCAACACCTCTGGTGGCCGCCTGCTGGGTGTCAACAGCATCCTCTCCGCTCAGTAATGAGTACCACAAAAGTGCCCCCGAGTGTCCCACAGGGGTGAGACCCACAGGTGCAGGGCAGAAAGATGTAAATCAAGCCCAGCTGGAGAGGGAAACCCAGGTGCCAGACACTGCCACCTGGAGACACAGTGCAGCAGCCAGAGACCAGTGGGAAAGAAGCCAGCGACAGCACCTGTGACCCTCCACCTGGGGACGTTCACAGCCAGGGCTGGCACCACAGAGGGTGCCAGCGCGCTGCTTTCCTCTCCCGCCAGTTGTGAATTCCTGTGCATAACAACGTTCTGGTGTCCACGGTAAACTAGTACCAATTTCTTTTATTGATTTGAGACATCAACAGGAAGACGAGGTATTTGTCTATGAAAGAACACACTGCATTGTTGTTCAGCTGCTCCAAACACGGAGAGGCACAGCTGACTGCACATGCAGAGCTGGGAGGCAGGGGACAGCACCAGTGGGGGTTTGAGAAGCCGTCCAGGCAGGACAGTGCTCTGCCGTTATGGCCAGGGCGCATCTGAAGCAGGTGACCTGCCCAAGGGCTACATGCTTCCCAGACAGTTCCGGTGGCCCCACAGTCAGAGTTCGAGAATGAAAGAGGGCAAAGGCACAGGAAATAGGGAGACAGGCCAGAGTGACATCGGATGTCTCACCTGGAGAATTTTCCGGGAGGAAGTCTGGAAGGAACAGCATGGTGCTGTCACATTACCAGGCCCCGTCTTGGCCTCCCCATGGTGCTCCCTGCAGGTCCATCACCCTACCTTTCTGGTCTCCTGGCAAGACCCAGACCCTGCCTGTGACACGTGGGAACACCAGGGGCCAACCCTGCCACTAGCAGCTCACAGAAGGTGGAGTCCAGCTTTGTAACTCTGTCAGTGATGGTAAACTCACAGCACATGTGCTGCAGCCGGCTGTTTGTCATCACTGAACGCTCTAAAACGTTTGCCATCACCACTTTACATCACCCTTTGATTAGAAAGCCGAAGAGACCCCAAAGGACTAAAGCCATTTCAAACTAAAACACAGCAGGGCATAGTGGTACCTGCCTGTTATTCCAACACTCAGGAGGCTGAGGCAGGAGGAGCACAAGTTCAAGGCTAGACTGGGGAAGTTTGCAAGATGCTGTCTCAAAAAAAAAAAAAAAATTTAGAAAGGGCTAAGTTGTAGCTCGGCACAAAGGTCCTAGGTTCAATCCCAGTACCCTTGCCCACAAAAAAGACCCATAGAACTATCAAGTAATGGCTGAGAATGTAACAGTAACACCACAGGGAGGAAACTGAAAGACATCTGGATTTAGAAGTCCGTGAAAAGAAGCCTTCTTTTATACTGAACTTCCTGGGGCACACACCATTTCCTCTGCCTGAAGCAATGTCCCCTCCTCGTCCTAAATGTTAGGGAAGCAGTTAGGCAGGACCAGGCCTGAGGCATAAAGTGGTTCCAAAATAACTTGCTTTGCCAACTTTAGTTAAACGAACAAACAGCCAGGCATGGTGGTGCAAGTCTATAATCCCAGCAGTTGGGAGGCTGAGGCTGGAGGATCACAGTGAGTTTAAGGGCAGCCTGAACTACACAGTAAGATGATCTAAAAAAACACAAAAAACAAAACAAAAAAAAAAACCTTTTTAAAAAAATGATAAAACAAAGACTTCAGTATATAATGCATTCATAATCATGTTCAGACCCCATGACTCCACACGAGCGCCACAGAGCACAGTGACATTTTAAGGGTACCCACTGTGCACAGAGCTGTGTATTTTCAGGAGATACGCAGCACACCTGCCTGCCGCAGCTCAGAGAGATCAGAACAAGGTGCATCTTCAGAGACCCGCCTTTAACTGAGACCTGAGATCGGAATTTAAGGGCCCCGAGGGAACACTGAACGTCTGAAGAGAACAAGGAAGAAGTTTTGCAACTCCAAAGCAACTTCTAAGAAAAATCATAATCACCACAGTTATCCGCCCCCAGGAGTAATAGGAGGAAAGAGGCAACCAGAGTCGCCTTTGAAACTGCGCGTCTCTCTCCTGAAGGCGGAATCCTCTCCACACCTACTTCACAGTAGACTCTGCCTGCACTTCTGCACAGCCCCCTGGGTTTGGCTCAGTTCTTTCCTGGAAGACTCAAAGGGCCAAGGAACCTAGGAGCACAAGTACCCAGTCTCAGATTCCTGCGGAAACCGCAGAAGTTCTGGCCCCCTAGCATCCTCGCATGCTAATCAGAGGTGAGAGGAATGGCTGGGGGGAAAGGAGCCTGAACTCTGGGGTCACAATGATCTGCTTTCAAATCCTAACTCTACCACAACTTCTTGAAGCCTCCAAACCCTCTTGGGTGAAACAGGTCGCACCTATCTCTGTGTAACTGAATTTGGCAGGGAGGTGCCTCCCTGCGGGGCCTGGCAGTGGCAGGTGATGGCCCGTGCACTCCTTGCAGCCTGAGCTCTCCCCGAAGAGCCCGCTACTCAGCAGCCGCAGGGCCCTGCGCACAGGATACCTGGCTCCAGCTCCACCCTGGGCTCCTAGGAACCGTCAGCGCTGCAGGGCAGCGACACTCACGATGCACGGTCACTTCCCAAACGCGTGGGAAGGAGAGATACGGCCGCCACGGGGGCATCACCAGTAACCGGCGCCGGGGCCCGGCGGGGCTGCCCCGCACTCCCACCCGCACTCCGCTGGGGTCAGGCACGTCGGGACCGGGCTCCTGCCGGGGTGGGGGGCGACAGCGGCCCTGGCCTGGGTTTTCCGGAGAACAAGACGCCACCCCTTGGGACGGCGAGACAGCGTTCCTAGCGCAACTGTGAAGTCGTGGCACCTTCGCAAGCCCCATCCGGGAGGTCTGGCCTGCGCGCGAAGGCGGCCCTGGTGATAGCAGCCCTGACGACACAGGCTATAGTGACAGAACAGGCCACTCGGCCACACCGGGACCCAGCTCTACAAACCAGAAAGGGCAGCCTGCCCTGCCCTGCCCTGCGCATGCGCTGCGCATGCGCCGCCGCCGCCGCCGCGACTACCCCCCCCGCAACACGGCCGGCCACTAACCAATCAGAGCCCTCTCTGCTGTCACGTGGCAGGCGAACCGGAACTGGTTCTTCCGCTTCAGACGGGACTGCACTTGGACCCGCGCGCTGTCTATGCGGCCTGGGTTAGCAGCCCTCGCTGCTCCAAATTTTTGTTGGTGGGCTCCTCACCTCCCGCGGGAAGCCTGAAAACTGGAGGGAAGGTGCGCCGCGCCCGTGGAGTGCCCCAGCCTGATGACCACGCCCGGGCAGGCCTGCTGCACCTGCACACCCCAATCCGCGGCTGCTGCTGGTCACACCCGGCGGCCTTCTCATTAGAACTTAGCAGAGCCGGGCCGATCTTCTTTGGCGCCCATGGTATTGGGCCCCTCCCTACCGTTTGACTCCTTGGAAAGGCCTGAAACCCATCTCTTATTTTGAGACAGGGTCTCGGTTGCTGGGACTCATGCTCCAGATGCATTAGTAGAGGAAAGGTACTGTCCCCTGCCTTTCCGACAGTCCAGGGCTCCTAGGGAGAGGGAAGAGAGCCCCAGAGAGGCAGGGGCTCCCCTCCTGGAGAGAATCCCCTGCAGCCATCTCTCAGGTCCCAAGGAATTGCATGAGCTCGGGGCTGTGAATGGGTCCCTCAGTGCAGCTGTGTGGTGGGAGAGTAGGAGTCCCAAACCAGCCCTTCCTCAAACCGGAACCAGGTCTGTTTCCCCTCCTGGATAACAACCTACAGGAATTTAAATCCTCGGTTTTCGATGCTACCTCTCCAAGCGGCTGGTCATGGAGTCACTGCGCTGACAGCTGCACAGAGCCTACCTGGTGTGTCTTGAAAGGGAAAGGGAGTCACTGTCCCTATTGAGGGGACCTGTAATCCCCCCACAAATACATGGAAGTGCCAGAGGAATCACAGACATCCTTATCAACTAGACCAGGCCAAGGTGCTTGAACTCCCCGAAGGCTTGGGCCTCTGGTACCACTGCCCTGTCCTGCCCATCCTCACCCAGGAACAGACATTCGCCTGCTCATCACACACTGATCCGCACCGGAGCTTCCAAGCTGGGGAGCAGGCCTAATGGTTCCTCCTGTTAGCTCCTCTCCCGCCTGCTAGGGAGAGGACTCCATCCTGTTTCTCTGGGCTCCAAATGTCACATCGGGGATGCAGGCACAAGTCACCTGGACACAGAAAGTCACTTTGTAGTTTCACAGAACTTTACAAAGTGCTTTCACATACTTAGCTTTTCATGACAAGCTGGGAGTGGTAGTTTAGACCTGTAATTCCAGCACTCTAGGAGGCTGAGGCAGGAGGATCCCAAGTCACTAAATTGCCCAGCTTGGGCAAGTTGAGATGCTGTCTCAAGTATAAAAAATGGGTTGGGGGGTGTAGCTCATTGCCCGATCCCCTTAACTATAAAGGGAATGATGAGTATTGGAGGAATAAAGGAGGACGGGAGGATGTCTCATTACTTTTCTCTCATTGCTGGGGCAAAATAACAGCCAAAATGAAGGAAGGAAAGGTTTATTTAGCTTACAATTTGTGCAGGTTTCAGGCCATAATCAGCTGGCTGCAAGGCAGGGTGGTGTGGCACTGGGGCAACACTTCAAGGCAACATTCAGAGCAAAAAGGGTGAGGAATAAGCCTCTTCTCCCTTACAGTGTACCCAGGCCACCACTACCCACACACACCCCTCCAGGACAGGTGTAGCACTCACAAAAATCTCTGCTCTGCTCTTGCACAGCTGAGGATATTTACAAAGTAAAGATCCTGGCGCCCTGCTGAGTCTCAGTTAAACTTCTAATGGTCTCAAAGACACTACGTATGAAGCATAACAGAGGGAAAAGAGAGAAAAAGAAGACTCATTGCTGCATTAACCCTGAAAAGCAACATATGGGATGAATTATGCCCCCCCACACCTAAAATTTGCTGCTTGCAGACCTGGTACTTCAGGCTGTGACTTCCACGACAGGACCTTTAAAAGGTAATTAGAGCTTAAGGAGAGTCCCCAGGGGCCCTAATCTAATGTGAGGGGCATTGTCATAAGGTGAGATCAGGACACGGGCCCACCCAGGGGACCAGGCAAGCCGCAGAGAGGAGACATATCCTCCAGCCCAGGAGAGACCTAGGGAGAAAGCAGCCCTGAGCACCCTGATCTGGGCCTCACGGGACTCCGAGGGCTGAATGTCTGCAGTCCAAAGCCCGAGGCTGCTCAGGCGGCCAGCTAGCGGAAGAGGCGGTTCCTACCCAGATTAACACTGCTGCTACCCTGGTAGTTTCGCCAGCAGGCTAGATGCTCCTCTGCATGAAGGACAGTGAGACGCCCCTTCCTCCTCCGGATGTGCCGCTGCTCTAGTAAGAATAGTGCCCCTGAGCTGCTCAGTGAGTGACATGTACCACTGTACCTGGCGGCCTGGCATGGAAAGTAACCACCTGTAGGTGTTCAGTATAGGCCAAATAAGCTTGAGCAGTTTAGAAGTTTAAGAGACTCGGCAGGGAGCCAGGACTCTGACTTTGTAAACATGCTCATCTCATGCAAGAGGAGGGTGCTACCCTTGCTCTGGAGACGGGGAGGCCTGCACACAGTGTAAGACAGGAAAAGAGGCTTGTTCTTCCTCTTGTTCTGGCTGCTCTTGCTGGCTGCTGCCTTGAACCATTGACCCTCACCACACCACCCTGCCGTGGAGCCAGCTGATTATGGACTGAAACGACCACAAACTGAGCTAAATCAACCTTCCCTCATTTTGGGTGTTGGGTATTTTGTCCTAGCAACAAGAGAAAAGTAACCAAGACAGATGCCACCCAGCAAGAAGGCAGCCTGTAAAACCATGACTCTGAGTCCTTGTCCACCTGATTCACCAGATCTAACACCAAGTGACTTCTGGCTCTTCCCCAAAGTTAAAATGATCATGAAAGGTGAACATTTTGAATGGATTCAGGACACAGAGGCAGTTGGGACAGCACCAGAAAGGACTGCAGAGGTATTGGACAGGAGTAGGGTCTCCTCCCACAGACAGCCAAGTCCACCGTGGCTGTCTTTGGGCAGACAGCGTGGAAAGGCACACGCAGGCCATGCCATGGAGTCTGAAGCAAGTCAGGCAGCACCACAGGGCTCTGACAGTAACGCTCCCCACTCGGGGACTGCAGAGGTAAGAAGATGCAGAGCTCGACTTCAGGTGCTGAAATTTTGCAGCAGGAGGTATTCCACAAAAATTAAGGTGTGTGGAAACTGCAGAGCCCCTTTGCTCCCCCAGAAGACTTGGACACAGACTGGAATTCTGTGGCACACACTTGGAACTGGAGCACTGAGAGAGAAGATGAGGCAGAAGGATCACAAGTTCAGATCCCCCCTGGGCAGTTTAGGAAGATGTTTCCTCAAAATATAAAGTTTAAAAAAAAGTTGTGAGCTGAAATAAATCTCTCCTTAAAAATAAAAAAACGGGGTTAGGGATGTAGCTCAGTGGTGGAACACCCCTGGGACTGATCCCTAGTACTAGTACAGAAGGAGAAGAAAGATAAGTGTGTGACTGTATGTAAATTGTCAGTGTTTTATTTATGTTTTAATCAGTTTATATAGTTCAGGGTGGTTTGAACTCACTATGTAGCCAAGCTGGCCAACCCAGCCTGCCTCCTCAGTGCTGGAATTTCAGGCACCCCCCCCATGCCCAGATTTTCATTGTTTTAAGAGTTTGCTTGAAACATAAGATAAGCAATCTGTGGCCACCAACAGGGGCTTGGTTAAATCGATGAGGTCACATCATGCCAGGACCAAGGACCCAGCTCCCAGAAGGCAATGGCTAAGGGGACGACTCACGTGGAAAGAATGTTCCAGGTGCTGACAAAAGCCAACCAAATTCAGAAAGCTTTGTATGGCCTCCCACTGTTTTATAGGAGAGTATTTTTAAGTCTCACCTTTCAAACATTTCTGTTACTACTTCACTTTTATGCATATGAAATTCTAGACACACACATTCCAGACTAAGGCAGAACCCTCTAGGGGAAAGTTACTGGGCAATTTGCACTTTCCCTTTCATTCAATTTATTTAAGAGGGTATTTTAATACAAGAATATTGCTTTTATTTATTTATTGTTTTTAAGACAAGCTTGTTCTGTGTAGCCCAGGCTGGCCTCTATCCTCCTGTTTCAGCCTCCCAAATGCTGGGATTATAAATGTGTGCCACCACACCCAGGCAGAACTTTTTTGGGGGGGGTGGGACAGGACCTCACTGCGCAATCCAGGCTGACCTCAAACTTGCTGTGACCCTCCTGCCTCCGCCTTCCCAGTTCTGGGATCACGGGCAAGCAGCACCACCCCCGGCCCTGCTAAGAATTTTAACACAGGATTCTTATGTTTATCGCCACTCTAAGTCCTTTTTCCGTCATCCTACGTAACTTATTCTCTGCATTCTAAAAAGCACACTTACATTTTCATGTCACGATGATTCTAATTTTAGAGCCAATCTTCCAGCCCACATACTGCAACCGTGGTGTTTAATTCTTCCGGTAAAGCTGTTGTAAACTAATGGTTTCTTTTCCCCACTGATGATGGCCTCAGACTCCAGGACACTCACGAGTTTTTTTTTTTTTTTTACCATGCTATACAGTATTTTTACACTGGGATCCTAAATAGCACACTCTTTGAGTCAGGAAGCAAATAAAAATCTAGTTCTGGCCAAGCGCAGTAGCACATGCATGTTATCCCAGCACTCGGGAGGCCGAGGCAGGAGGATCACTATGAGTTCAAGGCCAGCATGTCTCAAAAAATAGCCAGCTTGGATGGCTTACTCAGATTCAAGCCAACCTCCTGCCTCAGCCTCCCACATTTGCAATATGTAATGAGCACAAAGGTGGGGGGCGGGGGGGTTGGTTTACACACATATTGCACCCTAATCTTTTTTACTCCCCTCCCTTCTTCCCTTCTTCCCCATCCTCACCCGCTTCCTTCTGGCTCAGAAACACTTCAGCACCCAAATACATTTCAAGCTCAGGGTCCTTCCAGTCTCCAGACCCAAACTCCCACACCCCAGCCTTGGTCCCGGGGCTTCCTGGAGCGCAGGCAGCTCTACGGAAACTTCCTTTTACCCAGGTATCAGGGACAGAACGAACCCCAGGTGGCCTGGGACATCTGGCACAGACCTCCGGGGGCTGGAGCCCTGGGCTCACAGAGGAGCTGAAGGTCCGCAGCCTTGGACCCACCTCGGGCCACCTGCTCCAGAGCTGTCACCAGGGCCAGCTGTGCCCCCCGCCACCATCGCAGGCGCCACCAGGGAGGGTCCGGGTGTCTGTTCACCCAGGGGAGAATTCGCCTGGCTGGAGACAGCGGCCGCAGGCAGGGGACACAGTTTAGGGCCAGAGCGCTTGCCTGGCACCAAGAGACCCGGATTCAATCCTCAGTGCAACAAGACCGGAAACACAACAGCTCTCTAATGCACAGCACCCAAGACAGCTCTAGCGACAGCGACAGCGACAGCGACAGCACCCAGCCCGAAATGGATGGGGCACCAGGACGAGAGCCCCGGAGCCAGGCACAGCCTGCTCAGGGGAGGTCGTGGAGGGGAGGTGGCGTCGAGGTGGTGGAGTGAGGCACAGGGTCCTGAGGATGCTGCACAGCGGTGCCTGTGCGCTAGGGACCCGGGGGACCAGTGAGACCAGGGGACCAGGGGTCTGCCCCAGCGGCTGGGCTGGGCTGGGCTGGGCTGGGCTGGGCTGGGCTGGGCTGGGCTGGGCTGGGCTCTGCTCGGCTCCGCTCGGCTCCACTCGGCCTGGCCCGGCTCCGCTCGGCTCCGCTCGGCTCCGCTCGGCTCCACTCGGCCTGGCCCGGCTCCGCTCGGCTCCACTCGGCCTGGCCCGGCTCCGCTCGGCTCCACTCGGCCTGGCCCGGCTCCGCTCGGCTCCGCTCGGCTCCGCTGGGCGGGAGGGAGCTGGCTTGGAGCTGAGCATCCCCACTGCCCCTCAGCTTGAGGGACCCCAAAACATCCATCTGGGCTGCTCCCATCTTCCTGCCTTGAGGCCGCTGTGCGGTGAGGAAAGGGCATTATTATCTGTTAAGCATTATGGCGACTTTTAACTCGAGTTTCCCAAATGACCAGTGATGTCGAACATTTCTTCATGCAACTATTTGCCATTTGTATTTCTTCAGCTGAGAACTGTGTGTTCATCTCAGATGCCCATTTTTGGACTAGGTCCTTAAATTTTGGGGGTCCTGATTTTTTTTTAACTCTTTATATGTTCTAGATAGAAGTCCTTTGTCTGTGGGACAGTTGGCTAAGATATTTTCCCAGTTCGTGGGTTTTCTTTTCATTCTATTAGAGATTTCTTTTGACATGCAAAAACATTTTAATAAGACAAGATCCCAGATGTTAATTCTGGGAAGTATTTCCCATGCAGTTTGAGCACTGGGATTCCATCTCACCCCAGAAAGAATGGCCAAGATCAAGAAATCAACAAATAGCAAATGCTGGAGGAGCTGTGGGGAAAAAGGAACCCTTCTCCACTGTTGATGGGAGTGTAGACTGGTGCAACCACTATGGAAATCAGTGTGGAGATTCCTCAAAAACCTAGGATTAGATATTCCATTTGACTCAGCTATCCTGCTTCTGGGCATTTTCTCAGAATTGAAAACGTCATACCACAGTAATATATGTGCACCCATGTTTATATCAACACAATTTGTAATAGCCAGATCTTGGAAACAACCTAAATGCCCATCAGTCAAGGAATGGATAAACAAGATGCCATATTTTTATACAATGGAGTTCTACTCAGCTATAAAGAAAGATTGTATCGAGAATTTTATAAGTAAATGGACGGGACTTGAGACCACACTCATAAGTGAAATAAATCAAACTCACATGTGTAAATACCATATTGTCTCCCTAGTGTAAGAAATTGAAAAAGTATATATGATCCAAAATTTACAATAAATACTGTGTAAGGGTAAGAAACTGCTCAAAGAGGAAAAGTAATTGGGATTGGAGAAAAAAAGGAAGGGCAAAGGAAAAAGACATAACTTTGTGTGTGTATATATATGTATACATAAGATAGCTAAGATGACTATACTACTAATTGTATTAGTTATTGGAAAAGAACAGTTAGTATCCATATGATTAGATCAATTTTACATGTCTATATCTGTTAATCTAAGCAACCCTTTGAAGGCAACAATATGCAATATTACAACCATTGTCAAATTCCTATCATCTTGTTTTGTAAACCTTTACAGTTATTGTATTGGGTTTTTTGTTGTTTGTCTCTTTTGCTTTTTGTTTTCTTTTCTGTCCTTTTTTTCTGTGCAATAAAAAAACATTAGGACAACTTGTTACACAGCAATAGCTTCCAAGTGTCTCCTACATAACACTTCTCACTTATAGAGAGGAAGCTAGAAGCTTCACCATGGGAAGAAAGTTTTTTAAAATGCCCCTTTAACCAAAGGAGTAAAGTTAACACTGCCAGAGATGAGGTGTATCAAAAGCAGGAGCCCTTGATAGGAGGTTCCAGGAAGGACGCGGTATCATTTCTGGGTATTCTGACCAAGAATGTGTGACCCAGATGGAATTACATGAAAGCATCAAAAATATAAAACTGAGGGACATTCTACAATGGAACAGGCCAGAACCCTTCAAAAGTGCCAAGGTCATGAAAGAGAAAGACAGAGGGGTTGTCCTGGATTAAAGGAGACAACAGAGATGTGACAGCCACTGCCCAGGTTCCCATGAACATTACCGGGAAGAATGGTGGAATTTGAATACAGTCCACGTGGCATCTCTGTGAATTTTACTGACATTTTATAACCACATGATGGTTTTATAACATGTTTGTGTTAGAGGGAACTAGAGAACATGTATGGAAACATCTGGATTATTTTCATCCCTTTTATTAAATAGGAAATTATTTAAAATTGTAAATGATCATTCAGTGATAAAGATAAAATATATTTTCAAATATTGAAAAAAAGAACCGCTGAAAAGTGTTCTTCAAACAGAAGGAAACCAGAGTAACCCTAATTGGGAGCACAGAGTTGCAGGAATGAATGATGAGGGAGAAAAAGGTAAATCTTAATGTTAGAAAAGTCTCAAAACCCTCCAACTGTTTAAGTATCAGTAAAAACCGTGTTGGCTGAAAAACGCACAGAATTACACTGTGACAATAATAGCACACCAGCAGAGAGGTGTTTACATTTAATAGATTGTAAGCCCTTGCCTCACCCAGGTAGAGGGTAAAAACACTTAAATAACATTACTCTTAGTAGATGAATATGTCGTTCTCTGTAATTCTCCACGGTAACCACTTACCAAAGAGTGCTGTGCACTTTCCAGACTAATAGGAAGACTAGAACCATCATCTTTAAATAATCAATTTTTAAAAAGAGAAGGCAAGCAGCATAAAAATACCAACACTGAGGGGGAAGAAAGTAGATTCCTTCCAATTATATCAGTACTTGCCTCAAATCTAAGTGGGTAGAAAAGCCAATTTAATAAAAAAAAAAAACAGACCTTCAACTCCATAGCACAAAAGCAACCCACTTTTTAAAAAGTGGGCAAAGACCTAAATAGATATTTCTGAAACATAAACAGGTATATGAAAAAAATGTACATTGCTAATCATCAAAGGAAATGCAAATGAAAACCAAAGTGAGAGATTATCTTACCCCAATTAGAATGGTGACTACTTAAAAAGACTAAAGCGGATACGTGTTGAGAAGGATGAGGAGAAACTGTGACACACTGCTGGTGGGTGTCGTGGCTTCTGTCTAGATGTTCCCCCA
This sequence comes from Dolichotis patagonum, assembly GCA_004027295.1. Lineage (NCBI taxonomy): Eukaryota > Metazoa > Chordata > Mammalia > Rodentia > Caviidae > Dolichotis > Dolichotis patagonum. The sequence continues at coordinate 3,480 of PVJX010009365.1, read as the reverse complement.
AAGCGGTTTTTTCATAAGTGGCTGAATCTAGTGTGCGCAGTGCTGAGATTACGGTGGGTGATCGCTGGATGGGTTCACTGATTACATTGGTGCCACCCTCGTCCCACTAGATTGGATATAATACAAGGGACCGGAAGAGGCTGGTCTCCCTGTGTCTTGTTGCTCGTGCTGACTTCTGCCACCGTGAACTGTTGCCCCTCGAACCTGTGCCACCCTGCCTTGGACCCAGCTGATTATGGACTGAAACCTCCACAGACTGTGAGCTCAATAACCCTTTCCTCCTTTACCTTTGGGGGCTGGGTATTTTGTCCCAGCAATGAGAAAAGGAACTAAGAGAGTGGGAATCACTTATGGAAAACAGTATGCAGGTTCCTCAAAAAATTAAAAATAGAACTATTAGAAGATCCAGCAATTTACTCCTGGGCATAGTAGTATCTTGGTTTACCAACTCAGTTCTCTTCACAATTATGGTTGCAAACCAAACAGGACAAGAACAGAATCAAATTTGCCTATCATGTCCATGTGGAACCTAACCATTGAATTTGATTTGGTTCTCATCCAACTCAATTTGCAACCAGAATTGTGGAAAGGGCCAAGTTCATGAACCAAGTTACCGTTGTATAGCCAAAGGAAAGGAAATTGGTACATTAAAGAAACATCTACACTGCCCTATTTATTGCATCAGTATTCATCATAGCCAAGATTCAGAATCAACTCAAGGTCATCAACAAACAGATGGATACAGAACAGGTGTAGATATACACCAAGGAATACTATGCAGCCTTGAAAAGAAGGAAATCCTGCCATTTACAGCAACACAGAAGAACCTGGAGGACATTGTGCTAAGTGAAATAAGTCAGATACAAAAAGATAAATACCATGTGACCTCAGTTATATGCAAAATCTAACAGAGGCTGATCTCACAGAAAAAGAAAATAACATTGGTTACCAGAGACTATAGTGGTTGTCTAATGTTGGTCTTGTATTATAGACAGCTAAGATAGGTAGAAATACAGCAGGCAGGCAGGCAGGGCTGGGCCTTCAAGGGAGTCACTGTGGAAGATGAGAATGCATCAGGACCATGGCTGGAGATCTCTGAAGATGTCTAGTTTCACTACGGGATGAACAGAGGCGTGGCACTACGGGTATCGCCCTTTCGAGATTTTCCATCATCTCAGTAGGGGCAAGCCATCCTCTCCCATCCACTAAGACTAAGACTACTGAGACTAAAGATAAGACTAAGACCACAGATTCTCAGCCAAAGTTAATGATGTCACCCATACCCTTTCTACCATTAGATCAATATTACTTAAGCAATTATACTTGAAATCTTATTGGTTGATCATAATTTTGACCCACCTTGTGCTCACCTCATAATTTTGCTCTATAAAAGTTCCTTTGAGAAGTGGGCTCCTTGGCAACCCATTCGGGGCCCTTCCTGTCATTCAGGAGCTATTACTATTCCCCAGTCCTTTTTTCTAATAAATTTTCCTACTAGTAACCTAGAATTCATTCTTCAACTTCAGGGGACATGAATTCTGCATATTTGACATCCAGCATTTCCTCTATATCAATAGGATAAATAATTTCTGCACAGTTAAACAGGAGGAATAAGTTGAAAAGATCTATTTGCCCTGTGCTCTACCAGCTTTCCTGTCGACAGGACAAAATACCCAACACCCACAACCTAAAGGAGGAGGGGTTTGACTTGGCTTATGGTTTGGGGGTTTCAGTCCATGGTCACCTGTCTCCAAGGCACAAACAGCATGGTGGAAGGCATAGCTGAAGAAAGCAGCTCATCTCGTGGCAGCAGCAAGTGGAGAGGAAAGGGAAGCACGTCCCAGGGAGACAGACCCCCCGAGCACACCCCAGGGATCAGCTCCTGACAGGCCCACCTCCGAACAGCACACTTAGCTAAGAACGCATCAGGGACCGAGTCCACTGGTAAGCATAACACCACTATGATCTGATCACTTTCTCTTTTCTTTTGTTTTTTTTGTACCAGGGTTCAAACTCACAACCTTGCACTTGCCAGGCAGGCACTTATTCACTGTGCTGCATCCCCAGTTCGGGTCACTTTCTAAAAGCCCTGCATCAGAACAGAAGTTGGGGATTTTCTGGGTCTAAACCGTAACGTACCACAAGGTGACTACACTTAGTGAGAATCCTTTGTACTCCTGAAAACAGTAAAGAGTGAATGCTACCTGCTCTCGCCACAAAAACGGTGACTTTGTGAGGCGGTGAGCAGGTCAGCCAGAGAGACTTGAACAATCCACAACATACAAGAAATGCGGAACATCGTGTTGTACATAATGGAAAAATACAATGTGTTAGGCCATTTAAAATCAAAGAACCAATCAATAAACAACATGTCTCTTGGACTGGATAAAAAATGTAAAACCAATTATGTGATAGTGGAAAAGACACCTAAAATGTGGGAGTCAGCTGGCTGGATATAGTGACACATGCCTGTCATCCCAGCACCTGGGAGGCTGAGACAGGAGGATCACTGCAAGTTCGAGCTAGCCTGGGCTACAAAGCTCAAGGCAGGCTGCACTGCAGATTATAATTCCATCTCAAAAAGACATAAATAAATAAATAAATAAATAAATAAATAAAATGTCGGCTGGGAAAAAGAGATGGCGGACTGGTAGGTAGCAGGAGAGAGACCCTCTCTGAGAGAGACAGCTCAAATGCCAGAATAAAACACCCTGGAGAGACCCAAACAGAGAGAGAGATGGACTCTCACAACCCAGGAAGAAACTAAAGTGCAAAAAACCACTCAAATATGAGGTCCTGGGGCTACTATTAGTGAAGATAAGATCAGCAAGCGCGGCACCCTCCTCGAGCCGCCTGAATTCCTGCCCGCCCTGAACAAGCAATCGCGCACCGAAGCGACTGGCTTGAGCCGCCAGAGTGCAGAGCTGAACAGCCCTGCGTGCAGCTCGCCGGGACCGGCTATGCACACAACCCACCCAGAGGCACCGTGAATTCCCACCGCAGCCATGCTGAAGTCGGAGGTCGGGGAGCCCTGCAGTTCTCGGGGACTGGCATCAACACGAGGTGAGTGATGGGAATAAGACCCTCCCACGGGAAAGGGGAAACCGACTGGACGACATGTTGGATTTGGGCAGCACAGCCCTAACTCCATAAGGAAGTGGCTTCAGCTGGTTGTTCGCCTCGCTGAGCGGATTGGTGGAATCTGCTTGAACTAAGCCGCACCCCTGGTGGGGACCCAGTGAGTCACTACAAATTACTTTGCTGAGATCAGTGCACACTGACGCAGTGAAGGCCTACAAGGGTTGACTGGCCCAGAGGGGAGGAGCTAGCGCACACTGCCTGAGGGGGAACTCTAATCTCTGATAACCTATTGAAGAGGGCTAAAGCTCCTAGCCTGCGCCCTCTAGAGGAGCCTTAAACAACAAGAACAGGGTCTGGGAATTACACTGTACACTTGTATGGAAGGAACCAAAAACATGA
>PVJX010009364.1:0-61325 GCA_004027295.1 Dolichotis patagonum | reverse complement strand
AATATGTGTGATAGTTCAAACAAATTTTTTTCTTTTTTTTTTTATCAAAAATGAGATATTATAGTACTCATTGATCATTTTCTGTTATTCGGTTCAGAAAGCCCTCGAATTCTTTCACTATATGCATGACTTTATACTATTGTGTTATGTTTGATATTATTGTAATTGAAACTATGCTCAACTATAGCAGATTTAGAGATATGGCGTTAGATACTGTTGATGTCCAGTTGACTTAATGTAAAGTACTGTGTTGCCCATGTTGTCCTCTTCTGATCTGCTCTGTAATACCCCCTTTTGTTTTATTCTCTTTTAAATAAAACAAACAAATAAATAAATAAATAATTAAACAAACAGCACATTATTCAAGTAATATGCCCAAGCCAGGATTCTGAAGGCATATTTGTCAGGTAAGGCAGCAGACACTGACTGATAGTAGCTCACAGGAGAATGGCACGATGCATCATCAGGTTGAATGGGAACAGTATACAATTTTTTTTTGTTGCCTGAAGCTGTGGATGAGGTGAACGCTAAATATTGATTTTTCAAATGGTGACTAATAGACAGTAAAAAGCCAAATATCTTTTGGTTCTGACTTCTCCATTGCCCACACCACATTTTTTGGCAGTAAATTAAAATCAACCCTTAATTGCCTGAAATAGATAAATTGGAAGAGCAGAATTTATGGAAGGAAATATAGAAGACAAATGAGCAGATGGCTACTGCTTTATGCATTGCATGCCAGCAAATGTTTATCCGTCCAACTTGACAACATTCTAACATCATTGTTACATAATATAAAATATTCTAATAATCTAATGACAACTTGATCGTGAAGTGTAATTTTGACTTTTATTTTGCATAGCTCACCCACTCTCCAGTTTCTTGCCTATGAGGAGAGAATAGTAAGCTTGTTTCTATCTTATAGTTTTAGGATTTGATTATAGCTTTAGGATTTGATTGTAAAGTAGCCTAACTTTCCTCTTCTCTACATTGGACTGTGAAGTACTAGTTACATCTACAGATGTAAGCAACTATGCTTTTATTTCTCCTGTTTGGATAGCAACAGATACTTCTTTTCTTTTACCTCGATCTTTGATAAATAACTCATATTTTTAACGGCATGGGCCTTCCTCCCATAGATGTTTAAGTCAGACTACAAGCTTTTTTGAATTCTCAGTATCAAAAAGATTGTTATGTTAGCTCAGCATTTTCAGACAGTTTGGTCCAGCATCATGAGTTTTTGTATGTGTCATGGTTGTTATCATATGTGTGTTATCATATGTGTATGAGTAAAAATGTGTCAAAAAGAAGAGATATAAGAGCTCATGTAATGAAAGTCCAGGAATATCTGCCTTCAGGAGTAGTTTGGTACAGGGATCAAAAGATACAATAGGACACTCTCTCTCCTTCTCTTTCTTTTTGTCTTGGCTTCATGGTCAAACACATGAGATTTTAGAAATTTATTTAAGATGCTGGGCTTATGTTTTGTTTTGTTTAAGTTCAACATACATGAAGGTATGGACAGCTGTTTTGAAGGGAATGAGAGACACTATGACAGTCATTGCTGGCTTCCCTATTGTCTGGTCTTGAAGAGCTAAAATGCTCTCCTCATCCTGTTCAGATCAGTTCTATACTATGTTGTTTCGAGTGAATTCTCTGTATGTGAAGATATGGACAACTATTTGGAAGAAAACAAGAGACAATATGATAGATAGTGAAGATCTCTGATTGTCTTGCTTTGAAATTTATGTCTCTTACATTGCTTTCTTGTGTTGTGTTTTGTTGTGTTTAATTTCACCCTCTTTAAAATTTTTTTTTAAAAAAGATGATGGGCTTGTATGAGTTAGTTATTTTCCTCCTGATCTTTATTAGCTCCAGAAATAATAGGATTGTTCTTTTCCTTAAGAATCCTCACCCAATTCTAGGAGGCGTGTCTGTAATTGTCTTTTGTTGTATAAAAAAGCTCTCAGCCTTCATGCTTTGCCTTTGCTTTGCCATCAATCCTGTCTATTTTATGGTGCTCAGAGGAAGACCTGTAGGACATCAGGGGTCTTTGTGTAGATTTTACAGTGTGAAACATCAGGGGTCTTTGTGTAGATTTTACAGTTGATAGTCAACGATTTATGACTATTGAACTGGAAAGTTCATATGGCTCAGTTGAAAGGAGCCTGTTTGAAGTGGTGATATTTCAGAGCAGCAGTGCTTGTATCTAGGAAACTTTGCAAAAAGTATTTTTTGTTGTTGATAGTTTGTTCCTGGTGTCTCTTCTGTACCTCTGTACAATGTATAACAGCTAGATGCAAAGGACAAAGTGTGTGAGCATATGGCAAGCCATTCATAACCGAATCTCATGCCCGAGATGACCATCTTTCATGTCACCATCAGAGGTTCTGGCGTGCCATTCTGGAATAGCACATTAAATTAGGTCCTGTGACTCAGATAATAAGGAAAGATAGGAGACATTCATTTACAGGCACTGTAGAGCTACTCTGCCAGCCTGCGAGTCTCGAACATTTGTGCTTTTTCATTCATTTTTGGCACATTTGAGGTTCAGAAAGTGTCCACAAATTCTCAGAAATCTACCAGTGTACCAGAGCAGTCAGTAGATTATAGAGTTTCAGAGCTAGAGAAGCCTTTAAGGATGATCTGGCTACAACCCATTGCTTTTCAGATGAGAATGTCAAGTTTCAATAAATAAAAAATTTGCCCAGTCAGAGCTGGAAGGAGACTCAAGACTTCTGATTCTTGGTCCTATCTTCTTCCTCTCATGCAGTTATCTCAGTGAACACTTCTGGCCAGTAGGGATGGGACCCTCAGGTGCATTCTCCACCCTCTTCATAGCTTACTTTTAGTGCTTAAAAGAAATCACAAAATCTTAGGTCATAGATACACTCATGAAGGAACCCTGGGATTATGAGCCCAGTATTTTCAGAGGCCAGAGCCAAGTGAAGCTGTAGCCTGCAAGTCACCAACCTGGGGCTTCTGAAGCTTGATTATTTCCTTGCCTGGTGGAGCTACACTGATGTTCTGGAGAGATATGCAACATAAGGTAATAATCATTTAAAAAACCAACTGTCTTAGTTACATTCTTTGCATGTTAGACATGATACCCAGCACCCACAAATTAGAGGGAAGATTTATTAAGGCTCACAGTTCATAGAGGTTTTAGTCCACAGTCAGCTGTCTACAAGGCAGGGCAGCATGGCAGAGGAAAAAGAGCTCATAGCATAATGTTAGGAAGCGAAAAGAAATCAAGAGAAAAGGGAGGGAGACAACCCTTCCAGCCCATGTCCCCATGATCTACCTCCTCCAACCAGGCTTCACCTCCCAAATCATATTTCACTATAAACTCATCAGTGAACTAATCTACTGATGAGTATTACTCCTTCCTGATCCAGTGACTCCCCAAATCTCTACCTATGAAGCCATGGAGCTTTGGGGGAACATCTAGATTTTTTTTCAAGAGAATATGTGAATAAAACAAATAATGATTATTTTCATAATTTATGGTAAGAATAACATTGTAATTTAGGGAGAAGAGGAGTGTTTGGCTCTCTAATTTTAGGAATGATGCTAACTAAGTATCCTCTAGGGCCTTAGAGCAGTTGTCTCTTATGGAGCTTGTGACCATCAAATATTTCTACAAGTCCTTCTCAGAAACACTACTAAGTCATATTTCCTCATTCAGTAACTTGTTTTTTTATATGCAGGTTTTTCTGAAAGTAATCCAAATAACTATAAAACAACACAATAGAATACATTGTCAGCTACCTTCACACATTCTGAAAGCAACTCACCATGAGCCATTTTAGTAAAGTTATAAAATGTGCAGCTTTCCTTGACCAGTTGTATTGATTGACTGATAGAGGAAAGCCTTACTTAGGGTTCTACAGATGACACTGATAGTCTGAAAGAAAACAATTTGGTGACAATAAATTATTAAGTTGCTTTTGGCTTGAGCATTTTCTTTTATTTTACTTTTTGTCACTCATTTGTTTCCTTCATGTGGCGCTATTTTTTGCTATTTTTTTATCTAAAGCTATTTTCTTAAAGCTAAATGCAGAGTTCTCCTTTAACTTGGTACAACAACTAGGAGTTTTAACTCCCATTTGTACAATTTGAAACTTTAAATAAATCCTGATTCTATTACTCTTTGTATACAGAAAGATAACTAACTTTACTGGTTTACTTTACTGGTTTACTTTATATACCTTTGGTTCATTATTTCTTCATGAAATAGGTAGGCATTCAACTCTGAGATAAAAAGCATTGTCCCCATTTTATAGATGAAGAAGTGGAGAGTGCCATAAATTAAGTAACAAAGCTATCGTTTTAGAGGTATTATTCTTCCTTGTGAGCTTCATAGCAGCTACATGTTTGATAAACATGTCTTAAATATCTTTTTCCAAATCAAGGCCAAAAGTGCTACATAAATCCAGGCCAAGGCTGGCCTCCTTCCAGTCCCCTTTAAATGTTAATCACCATCTTCTGGGAACAGTTTTTGACCATTCAGTAATCAACTCTGTCAAATCTGATACTCCGTTTATTGACATTATTATTGTTTTTGAAATTTCTTTTACATATAAAAGCATCAAACACATTTTAAAAAGTTTAGCTATTTTAAACATTTGTAATTGGTTCTGGTATAATACATTGCATTCTCCAGCAAAAATAAACTTCTCTAAGATCATATTCTCTCTAAGTGGGGGTGTTTATTAGGTTCGTCCACCAGCAAATTGACTTTAAAAGTCAAATAAGACCCACTCAGTTCTGGCATCCTACATCCTAATGCCTAGAGGCCTTCTTCAACTCGAGATTGAGTATGATGAACAAAGAACCACTACACCCACACATGAAATTCATTGTGTACCCAACCACATGGATGGCCTGCTATATTCTTTTTTCTCACTGGGAAGGAAATGTTCTTGGCCATAGTGATCAAGAAAAGTACCTCTGTCTTCAGGCAGCCTGAATTTCCCCTGCCCCCATTCCCCATGGGTGTGCCAGCATATCTACTCACTGCTTGCCTTGGGGCTGTTATAACTAATTGGGAAAAAGCTAAGTCTTTTCTTCTGTACTTTTACAGAATACTTTTGAAGAATGAGGTTTTCATTATTTGTACTCCAGATGTCATCTTTCTCAACCAATTAGATCTGTAGAAGTTAATTGCTTGTTTATCAAGGCACGTGGGTAATGCTAAGCCCATGCTGTGTCTCTGGGTCTACCTTCTTACTACCATCTATTTATTCATTTCATGAGTATCTAAATACCTCCTGCGTACCTTCCATGTGCCAAACGCTGTTAGTTGTAGTATTGTTTGGGGATTTTTTTCTTTTGAAGATGTACATGAACCTTGTTAGTAGGCAGCACATATCCTAGAGTGAGTAACAGACATTAATGCCATGTTACCAGAATATTGCATGTAGTTGTGAACTGCAATAACAGCTAGCAAGGAAAGGTGCCCTATTATGCGTGCTTCAGATGGGAGGACTGTCACAGCCACTGCTGTGACCATGACTGGTGGCAACCAGCATGAGCTTGCCTACTAGAAGAATAGGAACAGGCAGAGTGATTCATTAAAGAAAAAGCACCAAGATGACAGGCTTTCTGTTGCCACTGTAAGCAGAAGGACTAACAAGAGATCATGGAGCAGAAGCAGAAAGAGGCAAACAGCAAGAGGGAAAAGCTTGAGCAGCTTTGTGGCTTCGTGTCCCACCTTCTAGCTGGCCTCACTATGCTCCATGGCCTCCTGCAGGCTCAGGTCCCAGCATTCATGGCAGGCTCTTGACCTTGAGTCTGTAGTGCATCCCTCTTGAGCTTCCCTTCCCTAGAGAAGCCTCTCTCCTCCCTGGCCACTCCTGGCGAGGGAAGGTTAGCAGTGTCTGGTATTCCCGTGGGCACAGCCTAGACTCTTACCTTCACAGGAAGCAGTGTTCTGAGAATGAGTGCATTGGCCAGGGGGCTGGCCAGCTGCGTGCAAAGCCAGCCCAAGCCTTGGGTTCGGAGTTCCACACACAAGGGCCAGTACAGAGCAGGCTGGGGGAGATGAAGGAAGGGGCAGAATAAGGTGCCCCAAATGAGGCTGGTAAGGTGGGCATATGCCTCAGGCCAGCTGATGCATGACGGTCTTCCGCAGGTTTTGAGAACTAAGTACAGATGCCTCCTGGGGTGGCTGCGAGGTGATGCCAGCTGCCTGCACAGTTGGTATGAATTCCAGCACTGCAGCATGAGGCAGACAGGCGGATACCTGCAGCCTGGGATGGAGATGCCACAGGAAACTTCCTCTGGTTCGCCAGTTCATTAGCAAACATCACAGAGAAATTAATCCAGGGCAGGACAGACGCCATCTCTGTCCACATCAGCAGCCAAACTATAAGAACAACATGCTGTGCTCAGTTTGCTCACATGATTAACATTACTTATGCTTTACAACAAAGTACTAAACTGTTGGTTTTCATAAACTCATTCATCATTTAGTCTGCTTCAGAGTAACTAAATCTCCTTGTTGTTGTAAACATTCCAGATTCCCTGCATTGAAACCCATGGTGTTTCTGTTTCATTAGAAAGGACAGGAAAGGGACTTTTAGAGTAGAAAAGAGTCCCTCCTATAATGGCCCTTGCTGCTGATTCTGTGGATGACCTGTTTCCAGGCTTGCCAGAGAAACCAGATTTGGGGGTCCTAAACAGTAGAGGGTGAATCTGAGGGTAGAAATTTGAATTCACAGCATTGAGTTCTTCAGACATGGTAGGACATGCAGACCGCCTGCCCAAGCACTGCATCTCTGTCCACTGCTGCCCTCTCTGTGCCAGTGACCTCCTCATGGGTTTGCTCCTTGCATGCTTTCATGAGGAGCAGGGACAGTTAGGTGCTTGCCCCCTGCAGAGCTCTGTGCACCCAGTCTGCACAGGGACTGTCCAGGCTACACTGATCCTGTGGGAATGAGTTGTTTCTCAGAGATGTAGGCAGCTTCTGGAACTGTGGAGCAGACTGGGGTGAGGGGCTGTGTGGTGAATGTGGAGGGGTAGAGAGGAGTGAAAAGGGAAGAGTGTCACATGGATGAGTATTTGAATTTTATAAAAATGACAAGGACAGTATCAGGCTGCAGTGAGTGAAATGAGAGACAGAGCTAGGCATGACAGGGAAGTTAGGACACAGTCCCACAGGAGTGGACAGAACAGTACTGGGGACTCTTGGTATTGTCAGGGCAAGAACATGAAAGAAAGAAGTGGGAGAAGAAAGAAAATAGGGAATGCAGGCAGAATGGTGATCTGAAGAGATTCAACAGTGTGGCGAGGGGAGCTTCAGGTAGTAATCTAGTGAGCAAGAAACAGCTGTGGCAATGGCAGAGTCAGGGGAGCACGCTACCGCTGTTTAGTCTTGTCCAGGCCACGCCCAGCTTGGAGAAAACACATCTGGCATCAGGAAGAACAGAACCCAAGAACCCTGAGACTTCTCTCTCTCTTCCTTGCTGCGGAGTAGGCCAGTGGAGAAGGTGGGCGGCTCTCAAGCATGGGCAAGGCTCAGAGGTTGTGTGTGTGTGTGTGTGTGTGTGTTTTGGGACATGTGTTGAAAGTTCACAGCTCCTCAATCATAAGGCTTCTCAAACTGAACATCCCCTTGGGCTGAGAGCTTTCTGGTTTTCCCTGGGAATCTCCCACTCCATAAACAGTACTAACCACTGCTCAGTGATGTGGAGATGGATTGGTGGGTTAAGGTGAGGGGACTGCAAGCTGTTATACTTGCCTGCAACAGCTTGATACGAGAACCTTCTGTGGTTTTCTGGAATGTGAAATACCCAGTAATAGCCTAGAGTTGTATTTTTTTTTTTAAAGTAGGAGTGTTTCTACTTTCCAGACTGTGATTCATTTATTTTGGGAAACCTGGGTATTTATGCCTAAGGACCAAAGCTTTATCTAGTTCTGTGCCCCAAGCTAAAAATCTCAGATACTTACCATCCTTGAACCTGTAGCATGAAAAGCCTTACAGATTTTGCAAATGGAATTCCTGAGAACTCACAGGAAACCATAAGAAATGAGCCTTGACAATCTCTTGATCCAGTCTGTTTTTTGGACCCCAGAAACAATTGAGAGGATGTGTCTTGGTACAATTTTGAAAACCTGCCAGTAGGGGGCATTTGCAGTGGACCAGAAATCTCTTTGGACTTGGCTATTTCCTATACTGACATAAAGTAAGGCCTTGATCAAAAGAATATGTGCACCAAATCCTTCTTGGTCTGTATCCTGCAAAAATTCGTTATAGCAATAACTTTTTAAAAAATCTGTCATGCATGCTAACAAAGAAGCAGTTTCCTCCACTGTCTGATTCTTGAGTACATGATCAGGTACAGATATACCTCCTCCTCTCCCTCCAAATTCATTATTATTAGTTTTGCATCTTAAATCATGACCTTTACCTTGCATTTTTGACTAATTGAAATAGTGCTATCTCTGCAGAGAAAATGAGACAGAAAGAGAAAGACATGGTGACTGTGCATTTGATGCATGCTTGAAAATAATAGAAGGAGAAAGGGTCTAATTGTAGTGAAAGAGCTGGAACTGTGAGGCAGAGTGTGACTGCACAACACTCTCTTCCAAATTCCTGTCAGAATATGCAAGAGTTTGTGCATATCAAGTTTCACTGATCTGCCTTCACAGATTTTAAGTTTATGGTAATTTAGAGACAGCTTGGGCTGATGTTCACATTCCCAGTGTCTGTAGAAAGGAAAAAAAAAATGTTTCCTAAGGAAATGATGACTATGTAGGAAATTATGGAGGAAATGCCAGCCCATTCATGCTGCTTTTACAGCATGATACCCCAAATAAACATAGTTAATCATAGACAATTCCTTACTGTTCATTAAAGCAGGTCCCACAGAGCCTCTATTTGGCAGTGTTCTGTAAGCTGTTACTCTGTGTTACTGTGCAGGTTTATAAGGAATTAATCTCCATTTTACTAAAAGAATCCAAAATTTCACATTTCCATTCATTTGAATGTTTCATCATACAAATTAGTCCTAACTACTGGTTAGTATTTTCTTTTTGATAAGATATTGAAAATACAATATATGATTATTAGGTGTGACATTTTAAGTTCCAGATAACTTCGTCATGTAAGGTTTAAAAAGAAAAGCAGACATCCCAACCCAAGAGGTGTACTTCTTTTTTCACTGAGACATGCCTGTGTGTATTCTTGACTTTTATACTTACAGATACTTCTAGCATTATCTGAGTAGGTAGGTTTTACCAAAAAGAGAGAAGTATGCCCTCTAACTGCTGCTTTGGAGTATTATGACTGAGAAGATGATATTCAAGTTGAAAAGTAAGAACCAAGAAGAGAATTGAGAGGGAAGAAGAAACCCAGAAAATTCTTCTCTAGGCATGCATCTAGTTCTAAGGTGGGAGAAACCTAAATTGACCACAGACTAGAAGAGATGCCTAAAGGAGTAATGGGAGCATGTGAGCCAATGGATGAGGTGAATCTATGAAGGTGGACAGGAGGCTCCTCAAGGAGATGGCACTGTTAGATTATGCTTCAAGACATAAACTATAGAAATGGGAAATTTAAAAAAGCAGCCATACCCAAAGCAAAGTGAACATCTCTGTGACTCAGGAGAAGAGAAATATAAAGCAAAGAGGGGGCTAATGCCCCTGGCTGTCTGACTCTGGGAGAAAGCAGGCAAAATGTCTGCTTCCGCAGTGTATCTGGGAATAGGTTGGTAGTCTGTGGACTGGGTAGTAGCAGCTGCTAACCTGTGCGGAAATGATGGATTAGGTGGAGCCTGTGTGTCTGCCGAGGTACAGGGTACCACACAGGACCTGACTGAGGACAGGGCCAAGCTGCCTAGTGGCTTAGTGACTAGATCTGCAATATCCTTGTTTTGAGGAGAGGATCCCCAAGTTACTGCTTAAGATTCTGTTCAAGATGAGGAAATGGAACATCAAAAAAGAAAACAATTGAAATCTATAAACAGTTGATAAATTAACTCAATGAAATTATAGAATTAAAGTTTTAAATATATTTCAAACCATAAAACAGCTGAGAGGAGAAGCAGAATCCTCTGAGGTTCAGGGGCAAAGGGGCATGCATAAGTGCAACAGAAACACAGTAGAAATAAAACCAATTAGAAATGAAAATGATATTCATTGAAAATTTTTTAAAAACAATGAAGATATATTGAATTAAAAGATGACACTGAAGAATTTACCAGGATGCAGATCAGATAGAATAAGAAATATATTTAAAATTCTGAAAAAACAGCTAAGAGACGTGAAGGATATTTTGAGACTCACCAATAATCTACTATTAAGGGATTCTAAACAAGAGAACAAATGAGCAGAATATTTTTAATTTTACAGAGCTTAGAAAAGACATGAGCCCTAAAATTCAAAGCATTATGATGAATAAGGAGTAGGGTCAATAAAAAAAAAATCTAAGCATGCATGGCCTGAAGTGCAACTTCACTACACCAAGGACAGGAATTGCAAAGCCTAGCTTCTGTCCAGCTGACAACATCTCTCCTCAGTGTCCAGCTATTGTCAGTGTCAGGATGTGGAGAAAAATGTATTCAGTGTGCTGAAGAAAATAAGCACCAGTCAAGAATAGAGTTTAGGAGAAAGAGAAGGAAATAAAGATACTTTAAGAGGTACAAAGAATCTTACTGTCTTCAGTCATTTTTCTGATGCTGAGACAAAAATACACAATACCAACAACTTAAAGGGGAATACATTTATTAGGCTCATAATGTTTCAACCATGGCAGAAATACATGGTAGAAGGATTATAGTTGAGGAAAGCTTCTCACCCATGGCAACCAGGAAGCAGAGAAAGAAAGGAGCAAGGGACAAGAATATACTCTGTCAAGTCACACCCCTAGTGAGATTTCTGGGGCTTAGGTTAGATCTAAACCTTAAGTCTACACTTGTGGCCCCCGAAACGCTTGTGACCATCTCATGCAAAATGCATTTAGCCCGTCTCTAACAGTCACCTAAGTTTTAACAATGCAAACATTGCTGAAAAGTCCAAGTTCAAAAGTCTCTACTGAGACTCAAGGCAAGTTCTTAACTATGAGCCCCAAAAAGAAAAGTTAAACACTTTAGATATACAGTGCCACAGGAAAACATTCCTCTTCCAAATGTAAGAAGAAGAAAATGGACAGAAATTGGATCAAAACAAGATCAGAAGCTAGAAGGGCAGTATAACTCTATGTCCAGCACCCAGGGAAGGTTGTAATGAGAAGTGAGTACCAAAGGACTGGGGCACCCTGTGGCCTTGCTGGTTTACAGCCCACATTGTCCCTTTCTTAAACTTACTGTAAGAAGCTTTCATGATTACATGTTCCACATTCCTGGCATCTCTAGACCTTTCCAAAATCTTCCTACAAATCAGTTGCAGAGACTTCTGGACCACATAGTCAGGTGTAGTCATAACAACAGGCCAACTTATCTGGTACCGTTATCTGTTTTAGTCATCTTTTTCTAAAACTGAGACAAAATGCCCAACACTCACAATTTAAAGAGGAGAGATCTATTTGGGTCACAGTTTCCAGTGGGTTCAGTTCAAAATTGGTTTGCTCCAAGGCCAAAACACATGGCAGAAGGACCTAATAAAGGATGACAGTTCATCTCCTGGCTACTAGGAAGCAGAGAAAGAAGAGAGGAGTCAGGGTAGAGAACATGCCCTTCCAAGTCATACCCCTAGTCACCTGCCTATTATGACCACGTTCTACCTCCCAATGTGAGACTCGTGGGGAACATTTTAGATTTGAACCATAATTCTTGCCTAAAGAATTATTAAAGAGCCAAGCATGGTAACACATAATTTGTAATCTCAGCACTCTGGAGGCTGAGGCAAAAAGAGCATTATGAGTTCGAGGCCAGCCTGAACCACAAAGCGAGATACTGTCTCAAAAAAAATATTGTTAAAGAATGTATACTGCAAGAAGAAAATTAAACACAGAGGCAAGTTGTAGGGAATGTGGAAGGATGGTGAATATAGAAATTACTGACGTATAAGGGAATATAATTTACTATTGGCTGAAAGAATACTTTTCCCATGGTTAGACCAAAAGATAAAACTGAAATTCTAGTAAAGATGATAAGGAGGCTGGAAAAGGAAATTTCAAGGCAGCTCAGCATCTGGCATAGGAACTGCTGATTTCTTTTAGCCAGATTTATAGTGAGAATTTGTTTGCAAAAGGAAACGGAGCAGAAGTATTTGGAAAACTTAAATTTTGCACTGACAGGAACCACATGTAAAGTTGGGGCCAAAGGAAGTATAGTTGCTAAGGAAATTAGCACCATTTAAAAGAAACAAAAGGACAGGAGAAAGACGAAAGATTCCTTGAGGGCATCTCAGAAATCAAGAAGACTCCTCCTATTGTTCAAAGGTGCAAGCATGTAAAAGTTTCATTTGAGAAGAGGCCCAGAGCTCCCTGCTCCCGAAAAATTACCTAAGGAATTGGTTCCCAGGTTTCATTTCACCATACTCAACCATCCAGCTACTGCTGGAAGGAGCCCAGCTACTGCTCAGCTGATGGCCGACTTTGGTGTCATTTCCATGGTGCTAGTTTTACCAGCATGCTTAACGCATGCTGTGTGGGTCATAGAGATTCCACACAGATTTCAAAGGAAGGCCTGGGAGGCCAGGCAAAGAGTCTCAGAGAGGGCTGTGTTTGAACCCATGGGAATGAAGCTAAAGGTGCAGTGGAGACCTTAGAAAGTTAGGACATGCCAGGAGCATGAGACATCTACTGAGGAAGGTTACAGGCCACGAGCAGAGCCAGCCCAAGGGGAAGGTTGTCTAGCTTTCCACCATGTGCAGTGATGCTGGACATGGAGCTTCAGTATTTAATGTTTGCCATACTAAGTTTTAGTCCTTCTTTGGTCTGATTCTTTTCTATACTTTACTCTTCCTTTTAGAATGGGTATGTTTACCCTGAATCATTACATTTTGTGATAATGTAACTGGCTGAGTGTTATAGGATTCCCAGCTAAGAGTTTGCCTTGAGTCCTAAAGGAAACTTTGGATTTGAACTTCTAAGCAATGCTGGAACTGTTGATAATTTGGAGAAGGGATTATTTTATTTTCACTTTTACACATGATGATTGTATCATGTAAGGCAGATGACTTTTAACACAGTGCTTCATAAGTCCTGGGAGCATATTTTTTCATCATTACCATCCAGGGTGATAGCAGCCACTGAAATGAATGGATGAAGCCAGTGTGAAATTCTGAGAGGCCTTCACTGCCTTTGAACTTCTGATTTCTTTCCCCAGGATCTGCCCCACCTCTGCCCAACCCTGCAGGTCACTCCTGCCCCCATAACTGCCCTGAGTCCTCTGAGTGGAAAGAGACTGTGCCCTGACTATAGACAATTCTGTTTAGGAAAACAGATCATAGTGAAATTGTGGCTCACAAGCATTTTAACAGACTCATCATACTCTCTCTTAACCTGATCCTCCAAAAAGGATAAATAATTGTCAAAATTCTGTGCTCATTGAGAAGAGGGAAATAAATTTGCTTGACTTATTCTCAAAGTAGTCAGAATCTTACCTGTTGGATGTTATCATTAACAGGTATATTTTAGACTCTGATGTGACATGAAAATTAGGTATGATGATATACAAAACCCAATTACAAAGATGTCTATCGGCTAGTAGCTCACTGCACTCTAAAAAAGATTAGGACTTAGACACAGACCAGTTTTGCAGTGCACTAGTTATGGGACGTAGGCCAATTGTTTTAACTGTCATGGGCTGAAATTTGTTCATGTAATGCCCATAGTAATGTTTCCCTGTAAGAAATAATTAAGGAGGACGCAGCTCCTAGAACAGTCCTTGGCTAGTTGTGGGCACTGAATAAATACTCCACAAAGAAATGAATGGGTGTATAAACCATCATAGACCTCCACCAACGTAGTCATCTTAACTGTGTTTAAGAAGAAACCCAGAAAGATGACAATAGATACAATTCCATAGTACAGCCTTTGGTGTTGGAATTTATGTATCTCACACACACACACACACACACACACACACACACACACACACACAGTTTCAAACTAGAATGTGTTAAAAAACAGTCCAATCAGTTGAGAGTAAAAGCTAACTAAAGAGCAGAGAGCTGATTACTGGGGCAGGGCCTGGCTCAGAGAAAAGGAGGTGGGCAGGGATTTGGGAGAGAAGTAGAGGAGGACAAATGGCAGAGTCACAAGGAGGAGATTGACTGTCTTCAGAAACGGTTCCTCTGGAGCATCCTCAATGGCTTCCTAACGCAGGTGACCTCTGAGTATCACAAACAGTCTGGAGGCTAAAAAAGATCAGAGTCTCTGTTTAATGAATTGAACTTCTGTAGCACAAATGCCTGCTGATGCTCATGTGAGTGTGCACAAGTCCCCCATCCCTCCTCCTTCCTTTTGTTCCTCGCTTCCTCTCCATTTTATCCCTAACAGATAGATAAGCTTGTTACCTACAGAAAATGATAATCGGCCTGACAGAGCCTGCTCCACATCCCTACTCAAGAAAAATACAGACAGCAAGCACATAAACCTTGGCTACCAACAGAGACACAGTGTCACCATGCCCTGAGTTTGGGACTACTGCCACTTCCATATGCTACTTTGCAGTGTCATGGAGTTAATAGGATAAACCAATCCATGGCATTAATAAGCATTGCAAGTAGTACTTCAGTGCCCAAGAGGGATTTGGCAAGACTCTTGCTGTGCTTGCCAGACCTCTTTTCCTAGGTGAAATAATGGGCTGCTTTCTCCCAAATGATTGCATTCTCTATAAAATGCCCCGAGCAGTTCAGTGAAGGCCTCCCTCGTGGATGAGGAAGAAAGTGGCCAATTGAGGAAATGACTGACTCCTTAGATACTGGGGAGGAATTGGTGCCTGGTAGGGGTGTGGATTCCTCATGGCACAGCTTACTGAGGACATACAGCCTGGGCAGTGAGCTCCACTGCAGTTCCCTCTTTTTCCCAGTTTCCTTGCTCCATCTCTTAAGACAAAGACTGAATCCACATCCATAACTTTGGAAAGAGGTCTGTATCTTTCTGCTTTTATTTGTTTGTTTGTCTGTTTACTGAGTCACTTGCTTTCATTTCCTTAGGTTTTTGAAGCAAGTATAATACTGTTCAATTGAAAAATGCAGTTTGCTAAGGAACGTAGTGTGAATTAAGCAGAAAATCCACTCATTCCTTGTGGGTAATAAGATGAAACAGAGTGCGTTCAGAGTCACAGCTTCCACCATGATATCTCTGCCTTGGCAGTGGCCGATCATGGGCTAAAAGTGTGAGCAAATTAAGCCCCTCCTCCTTTACAAAACAAGTGACAGAGTTAGAGTAGGTGATCTGTGGTTCATTCTAGCGCTAATCAGCCTGTGATTCATTTTAATAATTGTAAACAAAGCACCTCACCCCTTTATTCTCATAGATATGTGCTGGAAATACCTTGTGACCCTCCCTCATCCTGTGATAGTTTAATGCAAGCAGGGGGATGCTGGCCACAGAGTTCACAGTGCAAATCTCTTCGAGTAACAAGTGCTTAGGAAGTACAGATGCCAAAGGGGTGCCCTAGACTCTTCTCTTCTTGCTCACTAGTAGATCCTGGCTGGGTGTTTGCGGCCCTTCTGGGTACCTTGTGTTTGCCTCACAGAACCAAGCAATGCGGAGGATATTTCAATAGCAAGCTTATGCATGCAACTAGCACATTGCTCATTTTGCAAGTTGACAGTACACACTTGGTTGTAACCTACTACACACAAACCTCAGCTCTTTGTGGCCAGTTTTTGTAAATCTTGTGAGGCACTATGCCCAAGGTATGTTTTCTTCTTACTGGTGAAAATTCATGGTTACATTATTTCAAATTGTATCCATAAGAAATTCTTTTCTGTTAATAAGAATTTATCCTTCAAAGTGCAAATGCATTTCATCTTTGAATTATCAATCATTAACAACTGTAATTTAATCAAATAAGATTGTTTAAACACCCTGAGGAGATCTGACTTTTCTAAAGGAAGCTTGGACTTTTGGCCAACCTTTGACTTGCAAGTTTGGAGGGAACTTTGGGTGCCCTAGGCAGGCAGCATTTGTGAGACATCACTGAAAAAGGCCATTGGCAAGTCCTTCAGAAAATAAGAAAAGAGAGTGAAGAAAAATGGTACTTATCTTAAAATCATGATGAGAGCTGACCTAGCACTAGGGCATGCTTGATGAATGGATTGGGGAGGAGAATGCCCTACAGAATTGCAGGAGTTAAAATAACTGGGAGCTACATGCAACAACAGCAGCCACATCAGACTTTAGAGAGAGGGAGATAGAGCAGTTCTTTTCCCTAGCACTGTAAGTTAACCCCCTACCTTTTGCAAGAATAGCTGTAATTTAAACAAGTGTTAAACATCTACTTCCACCTGTAAAAGAACTGGATGTCTAAGGCACAGCAAGACTATGGTGATGGGTTCTGTCCATGATATGATGTGTGACCCTGAAGTAATGAAAATGGAATAAGGCATTGTAAAGATATTGCTCTAACGAACACAATTCTGTTTGCCAGCCTTTTTTCCTGCTAGCAAATTGTATTTCTCCATCAGCTTGGTGGAACATCAATAACATCTTCAGAGAATAGCTTGGGAGAGGTGAGTTACTCAATGACAGAATTTTTGAAGACAATATAATTTGGCATTTCTCAATTTTCTCTGATTTTGTACAGAGGAAATAGACGACTGTAATAAATATTTTCCACAAATGGTGTCTTAAATGGAAGCACAGCTGGTAGCTGCAGTATTCTGCTATTTATTTGGATGCTAGATTCCAGGTTTTCTATGAGAAACAACCATGCTGGCAGATTCATTGCTTTCACATTTTTCTACCACTTTTTTCCCAGTTAAGTGATGAATTTGTCTCTCCCTGTGGGCACCTGGTGATGGGGCTAATGCTAGGCTAGTGGCATATTTGCAGTGAGTGGGCTCAGAGCGTATTAGGAGCTATTGAAACTGATCAGAAATATTTTAGTTGCCCTATAAGGAGGTAACACAGTGTGCAGAGCTCACATACAGCGAGACTATTGTGTAGGTGAGGTTTAGTGAGCACAGGTTCTGGAAGCAGCTGCCGGGTTCTGACCTCTGTTCTTCTGTTTCCTGGGTTGCTGCTTTGGCCAAATCACACAGCCTCTTTGGGACCTTGGGGTTTGCATCTGTGTAGTCCAGGTAGTAGTCTGCACAGGTATAGTCACAGCCAATGAAATAGTGTATATGCAGTTGCTTGTGTACATAAAGAGATTATACTTATTACGCTTACACTTGCTAGTGCAGCCTTTGTTTCCCTGGTTACCTTTTTCCCTGGTTACCTGTTTCCCTTTGTTACCCAGGATCTTATAGCCTTCGTTACCTTCTTAATATTCTGTTGCCAGCAGTGCCTCCCTCCAAGCCCTACTAATCCCAACTCACTGTTTATTCCTATAAAACTTTGTTCTCAGGTGACTTATAAATGTGAAGTTTAGGTAACCCATCTACTAATACTCAAAGCGTTGTTGCTTTAAGAAAAAAAAAAAGCAAAACTTAATACAAATTGAAATAAATAATGGGATACCTGCTTTATAAAAGTCTCTATAGAAAGTAGTTGGGTGGTGGGGAAGGGTAAAGAGATCCCCAGGTGAGGAGTCACCCACAGAAGGTGAAAGTACCAGGCCATCCCACCTGAGGACTCAGATGTTGTAGAGGAGGGAGGTGTCCCTGCTACACCCTTTCTGAATTCCTAACCCACAAAATATGTGAGCATGAGAATTTGATCACTGTTTCGTAGCACTATTTTGTGGTGGTTTCTTACACTGCCATAGATAACAGGACAATCATTTGCTACCCAAAGATACTAAATCCACTGCCTGAAGTATTTCCACAGAACCTTCTCTGAGGTACAGTGGAAACCTGGAAACAAGGCAGACATGAGGTAAATGAATATGCCAGGATTAGCAAGAGAATTAGGACTGTTTGCTTCTGGCCTTATGTACTGTACTTCTAGAGTAACACTTGGAATCAGAGAGTAACTTATCCAGTTTTGTTTTCTTTTTCAAAATTGTTAGCTGCTCCAGTTTGTCTTTCCACATAAATTTTAAACTAATCTTATTTATATCTATAAAAACTCTTCATGGAATTTTTGACAGGAAGTGTTTAATAAATAGCCCAATTTGGAGAGAAAGAATAACTTTACTGTATTGAATCTTCCAATATATGAATTGAGTTTGTCTTTTTATTTTATTTAGATCTTTGATTTCTTTCATCTGTGTTTTATAATTTTCAGCATACATGATACTGTACATGGTACTTTTAGATTTTAACTTGTCATTTAAGATTCATGCTAACGTAAGAAGGGGCCAGAGATTTAGCTCAGTGGCATAAGCACCTGCCTGGCAAGCTCTAGATTGTGAGTTCAATCCTTGGTACCAAAAAAAAAAAAGAGAGAGAGATTCATGCTAAGTAATTTTAAGTGGTATCATGTCTTTAATTTTGATTTTTGTATATTTCTTGCTAGAGTATTGATTTACAGTTAATTTGGGGTGTTGAATTAATGTTCCAGGGTTTTACTGAATTCACTTATTGATTCTGGGGGTTTTATAAATTCCTTGGATCTTTTAGATAAGCTGTCATGTCACCTATAAAGAGAGATAGTTCAGTCTTCTTTTCTCATCTGTGTTCTGTTTAAATTTCTTGCCTTACTACACTGGCTTGCATGTCCAGCACTATGTCAAGAGCGGTGATAGCAAACATCCTTGCCTTTTCTTCACTTTTAGTGAGAACACATTCAGTGTTTGTGTTTTCCAGTGTATGGAATAATTGCCCTTTAATTTCCTCATCAGAGCTACAGCAGAACACTAGATCCACACGCTCAGCCTATGGCTGTCCTCATACTCTGGTGTATTTTCATCTACTGGGAACTAGTGGATTGAAATGACATCTTCTCCCCTTTTGCCCTCATGGTTCATGACACATATGGAAGTGCAAAGACAGCCACACCCAGGACACCCTTCTGCCCAGGCCCTTGCTACCTCAGTCTTCTCTTATTAGGGCACCAGCTGGTGTCATTATTTAGTGTGACACACCTGGTTCCTCACACCTGCCGCTTCACTCCTCTTTCTACTTGCTGTTTCCTAGGAATTATGCTCTATACTGGAATTAAGTCTGTACTGGTTGAGGAAAGAGAGGGAGCAGGATGACTGACTGGAAAACCAGCCACACACAGCATAGGACAGTTGCACTGATTTCTTCTTAGCCCAGGTCTGTGATTCAGTGCACGAGGTGTAGCTCAGAAGACCTCCTGGACTCTGCATTAGCCTTTTCTAGAGTCTAGCCTAATTCTAATCTTATGTTTTCTTTTCTTTGAAACTTCAAACTCTGTTTTTAGATCTTGATATTTTAATAGTAAATTGGAAGCATTACATTGTAGGTAACTGGTCAGCTGCTGTTTTAACCACGAGTACCCTGAAAGGTCAAAAGGGAAGTGGTGAAGATTCCTGACTTTTGTCAGCAGTGTCCATACTCCTTGCTTTAAATTGCCAAAGCAGCAAACAGAGCGGGAACTATACTCTCCAGGAAACAAGCATTGGCAGGGTTTTCTCGGACTGATCAAGTTAAAACCAGATGTGCTGCTACTTCTATACTGTCAAGCATTTGGATTGTACACTCACTTCCCCTTTGACTGTGGCAAAACAATAGGGTTCTCAGAGGGGAGGAACCTTTTCATAAACACTCTACCCTCGTGTCCTTTATTTTTTTCCTTTCTTTGAAAAGATACTGTTTGAGCAATACTTATGGCTATATATAATGTACGCATTACTTGAACTGTCAAAATTGTATGAGAAGATTGAAGAAAGATTGGTCATGGCTGCAGAGACTCCTCTAGAAACAAGATGAAAGGAACTAGAGTACAGTAATTTGGCTTCTAAGAAGCCATTTGATTCTATAATTAAGTATGTGAAATGCCTATGCATTTCTGTAATCCAGAGGTGGTAGCACGTATTTGTGTTTGGAGGGAAAGGTAGAGAATTATCTTGCTGTTTCTGTTTTACCCTCAGACAGCGTCAAAGTAAAGTCCATTAGCAAAGAAATCTTTGCAGAAACAGGTACTGTAAAGACACTATGGAACTCAGGAAAGATCATTAAGAAGCACATATGTTTTAACTGTTTTAAAATTATGGATTTTTAATAAAAAGGTGCGATTTTATCACATGGAAAAATGTCATGTTTAGAAGACACATCCATTTTTAGGAGAAATTGTGATATCATATAAATACTTCAGAGCCACACAACCTCTGGTTTAAATTGCACCACAGCTACACATTAGCTATGTGATTTTAAACAAATCATGGAAATTTGTATGCCTGCATTTCCTAAATTTAATAACAAGGATAACAGCTACTAACTTGCAAATTTTTATACTCAGACTATACCAAAGTTCCTTGCATAGGGTCAATGTTTGACAGTTTATTTTGTACATATAAAATGACTGTGAGAAGGAGGCACTACTTTTCTTAGTGTGCACTGAGCTATACCAATTAGCGAATTGCTCTGGATTTGATTTAGTGTTAAAACTCTAATCAGGGCCTTGGGGTGTAGCTTAGTGGTGGAGCAATGGCCTAGCAGTGCAAGACCCTAGGGGCTGCAAAAATAAATAAATACACAAAGAATAAAGAACTCATCATTTGACCTGGGATCAAACCCTGGCTCTGTTACACAGTGTACACATGTGTTGAGTTATCCTGATGTCACCCCTTGTACAAATATGCATCAATTAAAATTTTTGAAAAAATCATATTCTGTCCAGTTACTTAATCTTTTTGCTTTGGTTTCTTGGTTACCAAAATGGTAATAATAGTGGTACCTGTCTCATAAGCTTAATTTTATTGCAAGTATATTTTGCATACCATACTTTATACTTTATTGAAATATAATTTATACTTTATTGAAATATAATTTGTATACCATAAAATTGAGCCATTTCAAGTATATAATTTTGTGAATTTTAGAAATTTTTATAGTTGTGCTAAAAGCACTATGGTCCATTTTTAGAATATTTCTAGCATTCCTAAGTTTTCTTTATTTTTTTATTTTATTTTAAAGAGAGTAAAACTAAACAAAACAGAACAAAGCAGATCAGAAGAAAACAATGTAAGTAACACAGATTTCAAAGCAAGACAACAGGAGATCATCACTGGCTATCATATTGTCTCTTGATTTCTTCTAAATAGTTGTCATATCTTCACACACACAATGAATTCATACAAAACAAAATAGTATTAAACTGATCAGAACAGGATGATGAAGGCATTTTAGGACTTCAAAGCCAGACAATAGGGAAATCAACAATGGCTGCCAAAATGTCTCTTGTTCTCTTCAAAATAGCTGTCCATACCTTCATGTATGTTGAAATTAAACAATACAAAAAGACTAAAATCACTCTGAACAAAGAATAATAGTAATGCTGGATTTCACAGCATGACGCTACAGAATCAGCACTGGATACCATAGTGTCTCTTTTTCTTCAAAGTAGCTGTTCATTTCATCATGCATTATATAATCGATTCTCATAAACTGTTCAGGAGAAATTCTATGCATGCATGAGTCTCTACATGTATACCTATCCTTTCTATATTAGAGCGAAAAACAAAAATTCTTAGAAAAACACGAAACAAAAAAGACAACAATAACAAAGAGCCCAAAACACTGACAATACAGGCCTTCCAAACAAGGTGGTATGAGCATAACTAGGGTTGTTCTTTTACATAATGATCTTCAATGGTTCCTCAGATCACCATACAATAATATGCACAATTGTTCCAGTCCTATGAATGTTAACTTTTTGTTCCAAGAACTTACAGAATTTGTAGCACAATCATCTTAGCTATCCTGTGTGTTTATATAATTTTAGACATTTTTTCTTTTCCCTTTTTCTTTTTCCTCCTTTTCTCTGAGATTATTTTTCCCGTTTAAGCAGATTCTTATCCTTTCACTGTATTTATTGAGTATTTTGTATCTTATGTACTTACCATTTCTTACACTAGGGAGACTGTAGGTATCTACACATGTGAGTTTGATTTATTTCACTTATGAGTATGGTCTCGAGTTGCATCCATTTACTTATAAATATCTCAGTATGATCATTCTTTATAGCTGAGTAGTACGCCATCATATAAAAATACCACATCTTTTTTATCCATTCCTCATTTGATGGGCATTTAGGTTGTTTCCAAGATCTGGCTATTATAATCCTAAGTTTTCTTAATGATATTAGCAGTGAATCCTTGTTTCCATACCCAGCTTCAAGCAACCATATATCTGCTAGCTGTTTCTATAATTTTCCTCTTTCTAGACAGTTCATGTAAATGCAATCATACAATATGTAGCCTTATGTGGCTGCTTTGTTTCCACCCAGAAAAATGTTTCTAGGCTCACTCATGTAGTAGTGCTTATCAGTATTCTGCTTCTTTTTCATGACAAATAGTAGTACACTGTGTAGATACACTGTATCACATTTATCCACTCCCCACTTGATTATTTGGGCTGTTTCCACTTTTTTGCCTAGAACAAGTAGGCTGCTATAAATGTTAGGACCAGCTTGTCTGTAAGTATCATGTTTAAGGTTTTGTTACAATTACACAAAATCTATAAATCAACTTGAAGACAATCATCATCTTTACTATATTTTCATTTACTTTAGAAGGATAGTTCTGTGGAGATATATTTCTTGGTTGAAAGTTTGTTACTTTCAGCAATTAGACTACATTTTTACCCTGTCTCCATTTTTTTCTGCTACAAAGCCAGCTGTTCTACTGTGTGAGTTCTCTTACTGCATTCAGTATTTTCATTTTGACCTCCTACAATTTGACTGCAATACATCTAGGTAAGATTTTCTTTGTATTTGTTGTGCGTGGGGATCATTGAGCTTGTGGATGTATAGGTTAATGTTACTAAGTTTTGGAAAGTTTGGGGTATTATTTCTTCAAACATTTTTTCTTCTCTCCTTTTGGGACAACCTTTGAATATTCACTCTACTTTCTGAAAATTTGATTATTTCTATTGATCTATCTTTCGGTTTACTGATTCATCTGCTTTATCAAATCTGCTATTAAATATAGAGACTTTTAAAAAATTTACCATCAAGAATCCTTCCTTCTAACCTCGTTGATTATTATCCTTTAAATCTTTTAACATAATTTAATCCACTTTAAATCTTTTAAAATATTTGTTAAAGCAACTGAAGATTTTCTCTTAAAACCAACCACCGAGCCCACTCACTCAATTTCCACTGGTAACTTTTTCCCTAAAGTGGTATCTATTTTGTAGTTTTTTTCCATGTCTACTAACTCTTCATTGCTACAGTAGTAAATTACTATAAACTCAGTGGCTTAAGAAAACACAGATTTATTATCTGACAGTTCTGTTGCTCAGAAGTTTTGCCTGGGTCCCTAAGTCAAGATGTCAACATGGGCTGAAGTCAGGATGTTAGAGAACTGTTCCTGTTGGTAGTTCTGTGGAAGAATCTCTTTCTTCACAGATCTCCTTTGCCTTTTCCAGCTGAAGAAATGGCTTATATTCCTTGGCTTGAATTTCTTTCCTGTATTTTGAAAGCTAGCAACATAGCATCTCTCTGACCCTACTTCAGTCATCACAGTTACCTGAGCACACCTTGGAGTGGTTCTCCACTATTAAGCATTGTGTGATAAGACTGGATGCACCTAGTTAATCCAAGATAATTTCCTCTTTCAAAGTCCTTAACTTTAATCACATGGTATAGTTTATTTTCTTACTTATGGTAACATATTCACAAATTCTAGGGATCAGACTAGGAATGTACGTGGGAGCTGGCAATATTATATTTAGTGATCTTTGGTTGCAAACTGGACATTTTAAATAATACATTATAACTGCACTATATTTTGTTCTGAGAATTGTTGGTAGTGATTTTGTTAGTTGTCTTTGTAACTGTTAAATACAGAGTGTGGCGTATACAGTACAGTTTGTTAATACTATCTTAGTATTTTAATCTTTCTTTTTCCTTTTGATCTTTTTAGCCTGGTTTCCTTGAAGTCTCCATCTGTCAGCATAGCTTAAGTCATCAGTAGTGATTTGGACAGAGGTATTACACCAATCATGACTTTTAAGGATTTTAGGCTCTGCTGGTCATAAAGTACACCTAAAGTTCTCAGGATCTCCTTTGGTTTTTGTTGTCGTTGCTTTGAGATGCTCTTATGTCACCCTTTGTACATGTAATTTCCCAGGTTATATGAAACGCTTATCTCATCCCTTCTAAGGCTGACTTAGGTGAGAATGGTAGATGGGAATAGCCTCAGGCAGGAAGACCATGGCATACTGCATTTCTTATCCTAAACTACAGATATTTTTAATGCATAAATACTTCCTAATTTATCTATTTTGGGTCAATTTCTGATGAACTCAAGTGGTTGCTTTTAGTGGTTTCATTTAGTTTTATCCTTGCTTTTTGTAGACAAAACTTGCTCACTTCACATCATTACCAGAGTCTGTCTGTGTGAGACTGTTTTCAGAATTTATTGAGCTAAAACCAAGTCCTTACAGCGGTGCCTTGCATGTATCAAGGGCCCTAACCATAATAACTGCTATTATTTAAACTGCCTTTATTCTTATTAGTAACAGAGATAACTTAATAGCCACACTTTCAAGACATATTCATAGTTACTTATTACAGAATATTTTTTACCAGGGATCTTCTTTCTTGCCTATTCTATAAATTTTTCTACTGTACACTGTTTTTCTCTGAAAATTAACAAACAATATCTCTGCTTCCCAGGACCACAGTGCAGTACTTAGCAGCACCTGTGCCTTGGAAACGCCGCCTGAGATTTGCCCAGGATTTATAGATTCTTGAGTACTTGGCATCTCTAGCAATTAATTTCAATAAATCTGCTATTAACACTATTGAAATATGTATCAAAAGGAGCACATACAAATAGTTATTAGAAACCAATGTAGATACAGAAATACACAGCTGAGTAAGCTTATTGATGCTAAAATATATTTTTCTATTGTTTAACACGTACAACTTTTTATTCATTTTTAATCCTTATAACTTTCATTTTTTACTATCAAACAAGGAAATAGTATTTATATTTTTCAAAAACCATAATGTTTCCCTTATTATTGATTTAAAATTCACCCTGTGAGATCATTAAATCCCTAGATTAACCTATTTCTTATACTTCGGCTTTATACCCAGAAATTAAAAGGACTTACTAAATTACAGTTACTGTATAATTTAGTTATAGTAGCTGACCTTTTGAAATACTGCAGATATTGTGAAATGGTTCACACCCTAAAAATGGTGCTGCAAACGATGAAACAGGCGAAGCCTGGGGATGATGCGGTCACAGTTAGGAGACTATTCAGATGAAAGGGAAGCGTCCTGCCTGCCTACAGGGTTCTTTCCAGTTCCTCCCACTGCCTCCCTGCTCCCTCTTGCTCATGAGGCATATTTCACACAGGGACAAGGACATTTGCATACAAGTCTGCATTCCATGAGAATAGTAAAACCCTTAATTTGAAAGTTAGAAATATAAACAATGGTTTTTCGGCTCATTTTTAAAAGAAAGACCAAAACCCTGAGTGTGCGTTCAGAATCAGCTGACCCTGTCACACCTGAAGTCTTCTCCCTTAAGTGGCCCTTCTCCCTTATAGAGTCATCTCCCCTCCCGCCCCAGCCAGCCTCTCCTCTGCACTTGGCACATTCAATGGGTACCACAAAGAAGCAGGGAAACAGAAACCCAAGAAGGCTTTGGGGCTGTTGGAAAATTGCCATTTTGATACTACTGAGCTTTCTTCCTTTCTCTTTTTAAAGCTTGAAGCAAAGTCAGGTGAGTTTTAGTACCTTGCAACTAATTACCAGATCTTTTCTAGCTCTGGAAACTTAGTAGATTTGTTTGAATATAGTTCTATACATTTCCAAGTGCTCCCCCATCACATTTTTTTTAACCGTCTGGTTAATGGCGGTGTGAAATGGTCACTCAGCTCCTAGGAAAAGCCAGGTCTTGAATCCTAAAATCTGATCTCCTCCATTCTAATTCATATATTGTACCGAACTACTCCTCACCCCACTCTCTGGGCTTCTGCGCCTAGGTGACATGGACATTTACAAGAAACAAAATGTTTTTTTAGACTTGATATCTGACCAGTGATTCTTTTTAACAATATATCTTACACAAATAACTCTTAATTGGGAAACTTGTGAGGACAAGACCTGTGTCTTGAATGAAGGGCCTACTTGGTAGAAATTTTTAAGATAAGTGAAATGTGTTTTTTATAGATTGAAATGATCCTACTTACTCACTTGGTAGGATAAAAGAAACACCAGGAAATTTTCGCTGTAGTATTGTCAAAGTCAGTTATAATGTGTAGCCCTGTACAGTATTTTTCTTATGCGCAGGTGTAAGGGGGATGTGCAGGTCCACTTTTCTCAGAGATGTGAGGCCAGTAGCACATACTGTGAGAGAAACAGGAATTGAGGACCCAGTCTGGACTGGAACCCATGTCTTCTTACAGAAACAAGTGAGAATTTATGGCCCTGATCTCCCTGTTACCATCAGAGCCAAGGAACAGAGGTGATGGAGAAGCTAGGATTCATCCTCCACTGGGAAACAGCCCATCTGCAAACTGTGTGGGTTAATTAAGGTCATGGTAAGAGCTGGTCCTTCTGAGATGTTGCTTGGACGTATGGCCTGTGTTTGCTTTCTTTGTTTTTGTTTCCCATTAGGATATTTAAAAAAAATAACCTAACAACAGAAATATATTACATTTCAAACAAAGCTGCCCTACCACAAAGGCAGAAATAGCTTCCATATTACAGCTGCCTTAAATTAAACAGAGCCTAGGAAGCAGCAGATGATTCTGTCTGCCTTTTCATGCTTCCTTGTCCCAGTTACCCATGGTATTCGATACTGAATTCCTACATTTAATTTAAGAGCTGGAGCAAAGCCTCTTAATGCTGAGCGTAAGCCCCTGTGCTTCTGCTGTTACTTGGGCCATCAAGTCAGTGTCTCCCTGATGTTGCTTCAGTAGTATTAACGGCCATCATGTACTACTCACTCACTTTGTTTCCTAAGTCTAAGAATTTAGTAAAACGTCAGACCTTCTGAAACTTGAGGCAATTATTTATGTCCTTTTCCCTTTCTTCCTTTTTTTTGTAATAGATTTTTAACAACTACTTTTATCACCAAGTTAAGTTATATAATTATAATATACATAGACATTTCTGAAAGGGTATAATTGGTTTAAGTTCATTCTTCTATAAACTTACATGTGACACTGCTTTAGGACACTGCTACTCAAAAGGCCCTGGCCACTCAGCTCCCGGTCAAAACACTCCACCCAGTACTTCATCAGCCTGCTGTCATGAAGCTAGGTGCAGAATGCAGAGTCTCTAGAAGGCCAAGAGCCTGTCTATCACTACTACAGGTAGAAATGTAAACTCCAATGCCCTCTATTTGCTTTAAGAAAAATTTTAAAACATACACAAAATGGAATAATATAATGAATCTTCATTTGAGATACATCTGTTGTCCAGCTTCTGTAGTCATCCGCCTTTTAACCCTCATTTTCCCCATCTTTTCCCTTCCCTGAATTATCATTCTGCTGCGCTGTTTCTGAATCTATAATTTGCTATCTTTTATTAGCTTTACAGTTCTCAGCCATATGATTTCTTATATTGCTTTGCCCGATTCTCTTCTCATAGGAGATTCCTGCTACCATGTATGACATCTGTGTCTCTGTTTGATTTTCATTCCACTGTTCCTTCATGTTGTGCGATGTATCTATTCATTTAAATGATTTCTAGTTCACTAATTTATAGCTCTGATCTGATGGTAAACTATCGAGTTATTAATTTCAGTTTCTGCTTTTTCAGTTCTAAATTTCCATCGCTTTTAAAATATAATTTCTGGTTTCCCCTAACTCCTCAAATATATTTATTATGGTTATTTTAAAGTTGGTGTGAAAGAATCTTAGTATTTCAGTAGCCATAGATTTGTTTCATGTGGATTTTGTTCTGGTTTCCGGTTTTTGTCTTCTTGCATGCCTAGTAATGTCTTTACTGGATTTCGATCAGGATATAGAAAGAAACTATTTTAAAATTTAAAAAAGATTTTTTGAAAAATAAAACATTAAAGATATAATTTGAGGTTCAGGATGATGTTATTTCCTTTAGAGAGATTTATTTTTGCTTCTGGCAGTCGGAGTAGAACCGTATCACCTGAACTCTGTACGGACTTGAAACCGATTACTTCTTGGTAATAGCTGGTCTGTTTCTGGTTTACTAGAGTATTCCCAGCCTGCAGTCACAAATAAAATTTGGAGGTCACGAATAAAATCCAGACATGTTTCCCAAAGCTCCTTCTCATTCTTGTTGAGGCCTAAACTTCACTTTCCAAGTCTCCTTTTCTATAATGCTACCAGAACCATTGCTCTGCTGGTCTGCCTGTCTCTCCCTTCCAATTATCAAAAGAAAGTGGCAGTGAGTGTGAGGCTCCCCTTCCTGTGCTTCCATGACTGTGAATAGTTAAGACTGCACTGCCTCAGTGACTCTACAGTACCATCAAACAGGTTTTGAAAACTATTTCATCTGTCTTTTCCTGCTCTTAGCAGGAGTTGATCTGAAGCATGTTAGTCCAACATTTCTGGAAACAGAAACTCTGCTGGAGATACTTGAACTAATCTCACACATTATGTCATATAATCCTATGTGCTTCGGTCTGTATCTCTGGAAAATGTGGGCATTTTCTAATACTCATGATGCGTTTTCATGTTCATATTTCCTCACTTTCCTTCAAAATGTCTTTTTTTATAGTTGCTTTGTTTGAGTTAGGATGCACAAGGCCTCTGTAGTATAAATGGTTGTCACAGCTCTTCTGTTTTTTTAAGTCTGAACTGCCCCCATATTCTCTTTTCACTCCTGTAAAAGATCATAAGCCAACATCCTGTAGAATTCCCACATCCCAGAGTTACTTGTTCTTCTTATCACTTATTTTTCCTATAAAATGGAATTCAACTTTTTGGCTTATTGGTTTGGGTTTGCCTTGCCTTGCCTTGCCTTGCCTTGCCTTGCCTTGCCTTGGTTTGCTTTGCTTTGCTTTGCTTTGCTTTGCTTTGCTTTGCTTTGCTTTGCTTTGCTTTGCTTTGCTTTGCTTTCACAGGGTTGCTTTATAGGTAATGCAAAATAATTCCTATTGCATCATATAGGATGGCAATTAATGTCTGATTATCTCACTTTAATGATGCTAAAATTAAAACAACCTAATCCCTCCACTGTAAAAATGTCCATCATTCTTTACTCTAAGAGCTTCATCTAGTGATACTTTTCCCCTGGATTTCTTCTGGAGTTGCAAAATTATGGTTTTTCTAGATTCATCACCGGTACATATTTACTAGCAACAAGCCAGGCAAGCTTTCTTTTTAGATTCAATAATGTATTTTACATCAGATTTTTTAAAGCAGTCCTGAAAAATAAGTGATTTTTCCTGCTGTGGAAATAAATGGCAAAGCTTCTACTTCTAATAAAGCAGTGTGACTGGTAATTGCATCATATAGAAAAACCTCAGCAAGATCTTTTTTTCTCTATGTCCTTTCAACTGAAGACATTCTAGTTCTCTGACTCTCAGTCTCCTTGTAGAATATGACAGCAAGACCTTTGTGCTTGTGAACTGGAGTTAAAGCTGGTGTAGACTCTTCCTTCTCTTCTTTGCTTGTTTAAACTCATTCCTTCCTATGCACTTAGCTACTGCAGAAGCACCAAAGACAGTTTTCCCATCCAAGACCAGCATTCTGGGGCACACGAATGCTAGCATTCTTTCTATGAAAGAAAATTTATAATACCCAAACAAGTAGAATGCTTTGTCAAATGATATAGTTATTATATCATTTCCTTATATTGTTCTGAATCTCGTGGCCATTTCTGACTCTACTGTACCCCCCCCAGCAAGTCCCCAGTTGTTATTGAATCAGTTCTATAACTTTTGATCAAATTCCTTTGTTTCCTGTTCTAATGAAATATTCTCAGTCCTTTGAGCAGCGCCTCACTGCCTAATGGGGAAAGGCCGAGCCTCCTCACTGCATGTGCGCTCTGCACAGCCAGCTGTCCTCCTCCACTTAGTTTCCCCTGGTCAGACCAGCGAGCTCACTCTGCATTCAGCCTCCTGTCCCATCTCCAGAGCAGCCCAACCCTGTCCCTACCTATGCCCTGCATCCTTGGCGAGATTTCATCTTCCTGGTTCAAACCAGCTCATGCCTGTTGTTCCCCCAATCACTGTGCTCCCTACTGCTTCCCAAGAGCCCAGAGTGTGTGCCATGCTCTGGTGGATCTCAGTCTTCTCTGTGTCATGATTTCATGTGCCTCGTTTCTATAACTTAACCATGTTCACCCTGGGTAGGGGCTGACCTTGGACGTCTGCAGAGTCCTCTCAGCACCAGGCTCGGGACCTAGCATGGTGTAATGTACCTTCCCCTCTCTTCTCCCCAGAATCCTGTCAGTCCTCAGGCACACCTAATCTTTTGTTCAGACTCTCAGCGTGGCCTTGATTTGGAATTGTGAAGTTGAAGACTCCATCCTCGTCGCTGTCACACACAGTAAAGTTACTGAAGCCTGTGTCCTTGGCGGGCACCTTCATCAGTGTTCCTAGGGGTGCTGGTCAGGCAGGTGATCCTGACACTTACTCCAGAACCAAGCCAGCTGCAGCTGGCACCGTGCCAGAGTGGGCCTGTGTGCAGGAATGTTCCAGGAACATCTATGCAGAGCCTTCACCTGGTGCACACACTTCCTCCTTACCCTCTGCTTGTACAACTCTGTTTCATTTTTTAATATCTTTCAGTGACTGAGACAGGTACCTGTCATGGCGTAATTATGTACCACTTTCTCTATCATCATAAGACCAATGGTTTTCTTTCCTTTAGCTAACTGACTTGACAGACACCCACTTAGTGGAGAGATTATTAGTATAAAATTACTTTTTGGCCTCTAAATTTAATTATCCCACATTCGTAGCGATAAAAAAAATTCCCAAATCCAGGTGCACTTTTCAAGGAAAGTGTCCAGGGCAATTTCCTTCCGATAATGGTGTCCTACACTTCAGTCTTTTGTCTGGGGATCTTAAAATCTTTTTCATACAAGTAGATAATGATGTTCATTCTGGAAAGGGTGAGAGGTGAAATGATTGACCTCTTAGCATACTCAAGAGATGAAGAAAACTGCAGTACCCAGCTATCTCCTTTGTTTATTCCCCTTCCTGCTCCTCTCCATCTTTAGAAAGAGCATGACCAGTCTTCTATTCATTTCATACTATCCTCCCAGGTACTGCTTTTCCACTTTGTTAAGAACATGAATGAAAAAAGTTTCTGTATCACATTTCATGGTGGGGAGGGAAGTGGAGTCTGAAGGAGAAGGAATGGTTTGCAGATAGCCACACACTTGCCAGAGAAAATACGTGCTTCTCCCAGCCAGCCTACCTCACCTGTTAACCAGGAGGGCTTAAAAGTGGTCCCTGGGCTGTGTGCAGTGGCAGTATCAAGCCAGTGAGGTTTATCTGAGGCCTGATATTTGCTAATGGAAGTTGGTCCCCAAGGGCTCATAAGTGAAGAGCAGTGCCTATCACGGTGCAAGCCCTGTGTAAGTAATGGCTCCTAGGATCATCTTACTGATGGACCGGCAGACCCCTACCCTCTCCAGAGAAGAGTATGCTTTGCTCCTTTCTGCCCACCCAGCCAAGCCTTTCTGAATCCTGTTTTCCTCCTCCAGAAAACCTTGCCTAGCCCAGCCCACCATCAATCACCCCTCTTTTAATAAACTCCTACATCAACTTCTCAGTTCAATTCAAACTTGAACTGAACATCTGATACACACTAAGATTTGCCTGACTCAGGTACCAAATCATGTTTGGTCTTGAAATATTGTTTTAACTCTCATGTGAATGTTTTTCTTATGTCCGATGATATTATTGGGCCTTGAGAGAAAAGCTTAATTCTATACAGTGTGGTATTTCCTCCAGCCCAGCAGGAGCTCAGTTCCCCCAAGAGAGTGGGGATAGCCAAAGAGGCCAAACCAGTGACCCCAAAATAGCACATTTTTGTTGAGTTGAATTGAATTTAGGTGGCTCTACAAAGCATAGCCCTAAGTCCTCATTCATTGGTTCAGTACAACACATTATTCTGCTATATTATACATCAAACAGCTAAGTGTGTATTATGTTCCTCCTGCATGCAGGATGTCATAGAGAACTCACGGTGCTTTCATCCAAAGTATTGTAATCCCACAAGAGGATAAAATAAGTACACTGAAACTATCAGAAAGGTGGACCATGGTGAACTCTGTAGCCATCATTCCATACAGGGCTTTACAGTTAATAGGCAAGGTGTTGTAGTATCTACTTAGGACATCTGAAAACTTGCTTTTGTGTAATCCACAAATATGTGCTGTGTGGCAGTCTTCTGTTCCAGGTTCTGCTAATGCTCATGCTTCATGAGAGAGAGTGGAAGAAGGAACAGTATCTTAATGTAATGTTCTACTCCCCAAAATACCAATGCAGTGGTGCTGCTCTCTGGTGTGTGTTAGGGAGGCATTGCCATCCTGTTATATTTTTTTTCCTAATACAGAAGGATTCGGAGAGGGAGGTGCTGAAGACTGCCAATGAGCTAATTCCCCAAGTATTGGCATTCTCCTGCATTGCAAAGCTAATTTCTTCTCAGCAGCTCATTAACATTCACAGCCAGTGTTTGCTGCCACTTTCAAAGTCTCCTGATGCAGTGCTGACTGCAAAGGTGAGAGCTGCTAACACTGTTTGCCTTTTGGATTCTTGCAGGATTTTTTTCCCAGGAAGCCATCCCGTAAGAGGTGTGCAAGTAATGAAAGTTGGCAAACTGCAGTTACACCAAGGCATGTTTCCCCAAGCAATGAAGAATCTGCGACTGGTGAGTGTGCCTGCCAAGAGCTCGGAGGCTTTTGCCTGGTAGACATTTATCTAGCTAAGGCTGGGCCTCTTCCTGGTGACTGGTTTTAGCAACTCTGTTTTCAGCAGTGTGTAACATGCATGCACATACACATGTGTGTACATACACTCCTGGGTGTTCTGGTAAATGTTTTACAACCAGATCTGAAGAAAGCAACTTTGTGATGTTTGCCATGTCACATACACATGCCCAGGGTGGTTGATTTTAAACTACCATTGTAAAATCAACCAGCTCCCAAATAGCATGATAATTTGAAATCTCTTTTGCAAACTGTTTGCAAACTAGGACCAGAACACAAGGGCACGTGTACCCTACCCCAGAGAGAACAAGTCCCCCTTCTCCATGCCCACCGAATGCAGTCCAGCTCCTTCTGAGGCAGACAAGACCGTAGGCCACTGTCTGCAGCCTCCACATCCTCCCTCCTTCTCCACACAGCCCAAGTACATGGTGCAGCTCCCCATCGCCCACCCTGACCTATCAACTCCTAGGTCTTTACAAAGATAGTTCCTCTGCCTTAAATTCTTTCCCCGTTCCACCCCTGGGCCTGGCAGAACTCTACTGATCCTTCAAAGCTTTGCTTCAGTACACTTTCTTCTGTATTCCTATCACTCTCTGCTCCCTCTGCCAGTATAATGAATGCCAGTATATTGTAGGAGCCATACCTGACCACTATCCTCCAGCCCCAGGGACCTGCGAGATCTATGCAGTTGTCTTTGTAACTGCATCAGTGCCATGCAAGCTACCTGGAAAAAAGAAATACTCACTCTTGAGGAGGGAAACTGAATAGGAGAATTGAGTCAGTGTTGGAAAACCTGGTTAAAGAATGAGACTTGTTTTCCCCCTTTTTAGGAAGCATCCTGTGCCCCGACGGTCCCAGGGCTTTCTGCATCCTTGACTTTCTCACCTCTGCTAGGTTATTTCCATCCCTCTCATTCTCTGGCCTTCCATAAACAGAGTTTACAGGCTCATCTGGTCCAGGCGCCAGTGGGGCAAGACAGACAGAACTGCATAGGGTTTTTATGGGGAGCACCTGACACTTTAATGCACTGGGC
Source organism: Dolichotis patagonum (assembly GCA_004027295.1). Lineage (NCBI taxonomy): Eukaryota > Metazoa > Chordata > Mammalia > Rodentia > Caviidae > Dolichotis > Dolichotis patagonum. The sequence continues at coordinate 27,267 of PVJX010009364.1, read as the reverse complement.
ACAGTAACCCTGTCTTTTAAAGACCCCATGGAGAAGGCTCAGAGCCCTGCAACTGGGAGTGTCTGGGGGCTGGCTGAACCTGCAACAAGGGCATTTTTAGATGAAAAAAAAATGATGATGCCTAAAGAAGTCTTCAGAATGAGATTCCCTAATACTAATTTTTATTAAATGTTAGCCATGTTGTCTGTTCATCACCTCTAATTGAAATCAGCCCATAGACACCAGGAAGAAACTAGGCTTTCCTGAAGGAGCACAGATCCTATTCTTCATACTTTGCTCAACATCTTTTTTTCAAACTGATGGAAATACACCTAGCAGTTTCAGCTCTGTGAGAACTTTCCTTTTCTGGTTTGGTCAGTAACTGTTAACTGGGTAAACCAGTTGGACAGAAAATTCTTACTGAAGGTCTGCTGTGCGAAACAGTTGGCAGAGAAAGAATGCAGTGGAAGTTTCCAAGTAAATGATGTTCCCAACCCATGGTTACCTTGTAACTAGACATTTCATAAGTATGACCAGATTAATCCTTTATGTTCATATGGGACTGGAAACAGGTAATACTGCTCCTGCATATGTGACCTTACTTGGTCCTCATGACACACGGCAGCTGTGTGAGGTCAGCATGCAGAGTTTTCATCCCTGTTTGAAAAATGAAGGCACTAAGTCTTGGAGACATGCAAGAGCTTGTCCAAAGTCACACTGAGGCAAAGCCAGGTCAAGTTGATTTAGTTCAATTCAACATATGTTGATTAAATGCTTCTGTTACTCTGAATAAAGCCCAGTATTGTCCTTACAATTTAATGGAGGAGACAGACATGCGAACAAGTCATTAAATCCAGGCTAGAATCCAAGGCTTCATTCTGTCTCTCCAGACTGTTCTGGTTAAATCACAAGGCTTTCTAATAATACTCAGTATATAGAAATCCCTTCAAATCTGAATCCTTGATGCCAACTCAGAGGACAATGGGGAGAGAAGCCGGAGAGCATTTGGATCTCTTCTGTTTTTCACACGAGGCTGTCTTTGCCTTTGCATGGAGAACTCCTGAAGGAGTTCTCTCTCAGTGCTACAGCTCTTGCCTAGGATGTGCCAAGCTCTAGGTTCTTTCTCCAGCACCAGAAAAAGGGAGAGGAGCTGGGAGTGGAGAGGAGGGGAGGGAAGGGGTGAGGACAGGACAAGAGAAGAGCAAAAGAACAAACAAGGAAGAAACTCTCAGCTGCGGACAAGCCTGAACACACGCAATCAGATATCTCAGCTTGGATTTACCAGATAACGTGGCCGAGGCTGATGGTGTTGGCTTTTCTGATGGCACTCGGATTGTCCTTTAAACCCTCCATGCCCAGGCCTATTCTCGCCTGTTTTCTTGCCTATCTTGTGAGGTTCAGAAGTTCCCTTTATAGTAATTACCTTAATGTTTCTTGCTTTTGGTACCAAAAAATAAGCCCAAGCAAGGACAGTGATAGCTGCCCTTTTAAAAACATCCTAAGAGCAGCACAAGGTTATCTGTCCTAAGACCTGCTTAAATCCTAGCCCTCCCAAAACTTCTGCTTGACTCTGTTCAAGTTCCTGAGTCTCTGGTCACGTTCCGATTCTCGGCTAGGAGCAGATTCGCATGCCTGGCAGTGTGGTACAGTAGGAGGAATGCCCGGACTTAGAGTCAAAGGATCAGCTTCCAGTCTTATCACCTACCGGTCTGTGACTTGATGCAAGACAGCTAATCTCTCTGAATATAATTATATTTTTAAATGAGGTTAATTGCTATCCTACAGAACTGTTTTGAAAAGTAAATGAGAGTGTGTGAGAGTAGACTTGCCAGTCTCAAGCGTCTGGATGCTTGAGGGCTGTTTCTGAGTTGGGAACTCTCATTCTGAGTTCTCTGTCACTAGCTGGTCCCTTTACTACTCCCGTTTGTGGTTGAGGGTTGTGTGGCAGTTCTGCTATTGAACAGTTATATCATGTAATTGCTCCCCAGCAGTTCACAGAGCTGTATTGTTTCTGTAAGATGAGTGACAATGCCTTAAAAGACCTTGACTTTTGTATCTCCTGGTGCCACCAAACACAGGCGCACGTGGCCCAACCACAGCGAGTTCTGCTGAGCATGTGCTTGAATGGGCATGTCCTTTCTTCATGAATAGGGAACATTGAAAGTCCCACCCAGCCCTGCTGTCTGAGCTGTATATGGCAGTGGACCAGATCTTGTTGTGACCTTTGCTGAGCACTTGCTAGTGAAAGGGTGGCTTGAACATGTGCACCAGTACAGGAGCTCATGTGACCTAGGAGTCCAGAGTGCAGGTCAGTTTCTTTCTGCAGAAACTGTCTTTCTTGAGCTTCCTTGGGACTTGGGCAGCCTGAAGAGGGAAAGAGAAGTGGAATGGTTTGTTTTTTGAAACTGTGGTGCTCTTTAGATGGGCACCCATGGGTATTATTTGTTGCCTTAAAAACCCTGGACATAATGACGGGAAATAGCTTGAATAAGGTTTTCAAAGCTTGAGTGTGGAACAGAAATCAGAGAAGCTTCAGAAACAGAAATGTGTTACAGATTCAATTAAGACCCAGCATCCTCCAGGAAAGGAATCCATTTAGCCAACTCTGATTTGGTTTAGGTTTCCATCTCTGCTGGGCTCAGCTGAAATTCTTGTGATTGCTGCCACAGGACTGTCCCAGGGTCCCTTCCCAGTGCTTCCTTCCTGCTCGAGTATCTCTAATCCACTTTCATTTCTTTCTATATATTTCTTGGAAGGCTTTAGTTTGTCACTAATTTGACTTCTTGAACCTCATCGATAACTGGCCCTATCCAGCTGTCTTGTCAGAGAGCTGCGGCTTCTCTCGGAGCTCAGCATGCCCCAGGTTCCCTCACCCCGCCCCAGCATTGCTGCTTTGTTACGGGTGCTTTGTGAGCAGAGGTCAGGATATAAAGGCTTTTTTTTTTCTTTTCCCCTTAATAATTGTTTGTTTTGTTTTAAAATTTAGATTTACCCTCCTGCACTATACTTTGGTTTTTGGTTTTTATTTTTTTTCCCTTCTCATTTGATTCCATGAATCTATTTAGCTTTTCCTGGACCTGAACAGGGGATGTCGCCTACAGGTCCCAGAAGTTGCTCCTTTCATTGATCCACAGTTATCAGCTATACCATGCTGGTCTCTTTCTAGTCCAACCTGAACCCTGATTTCCAGCCCTGCACAATGTCTAATTAAAGTATGCAGTTCTGTTTTCTCCATTTCTTACTTTGTTACAGTGATTCTTAACCTCTTTGGTCATGACAGAGAGATTATGAGAAAGAACTCCTGGTACACATTGAAAATATTTTGCATCTTGATAGAGAAAAGGACCTCCCTCCTCTCAATATGTAATACCACACTTTAATGGATGGTAGGTGGAAGAAAGAGGGAGAGTAAGGGGGCATGGATAGATGATATACTGTAATAGTCACTAATACCTTCAAAGAGGAATTTAGAAATCCCTGGCTGTGATATTTGTGAATGGCTACTGACCATCAAATATAAAATATTAGTTTTAGAAGTACTTTTTAAATAAAAGAGGAAGAGAAGAAGAGAAAAACAAAGAAGAGGAGGAGGAACTGAAAGAGAAAAAGAAGAGTCATAGGAATAAAATTATAGATAAAATTTAAGAATGGTGATGGGAAATAAGCAGAAATTTCCCTATTAGAACATATAAGCCCAGGAACCAAATGAATAACCTGGGCTTATACTTTCATGTGATACTAATAATGTGTTATAACCCCATTTTCCTATTAATGTGATGTCAGAGAAAGCAAGCTAAAATGAAAGTTTAGATGAAATGCAGAATTTCATAACAGAATGCTAAAAATGTTCATGTTTCAGTTGAAAATCACTCATCATACAAAGAACCAGTATCTTAGTAACTTTTCTCATTGATTTTTCACTTCTCATTGCTCAATAACTTTTCTCATTAAAGAAGGAAAGGTTTGTTTCAGCTCACACTTTGTAGAGGTTTCAGTCCACAGTCATCTGGCTCCAAGGCAGGGAAGCATGGCAAAGGGGCATGGTAGGGGAGAAACAGTCCTTGGAGTAGTAGGCAGGAAGCAGTAAACAGAAAGAGCCCTTTCCCTTTAGTCCTATCCAGGTTCTGAGCCTTTTGGGTGGTGTCACCTACACCCAGGCTTCCCATTTATCCACAACCAGAACCAGAACCAGCTAGGACTAATCCCATACCACACATGTTTAATCCCCATATCACACACCCTAAGTCAGTATCACACCACATGATATACCTACCTCCCAGAAGCCCCACCTGTGAGCGTATAAGTCTTATGGGCACATCTAGATACGAGCCATAACAACTAGGAATATTTCAATCTTAATAGGAAAAATGTAATGAATAGAGGGCAACTGCAAGATAACCAAGATGTTAGAATTATTTGGTAAAAATTATAAAGCAGCCATCATAAAAACACTTCAAAGAACAATTACATTCCTACAGGGGGGAAAACAGTTTGAATGACAGTGATTTTCTCATCAGAAACTATGGAAGTCAGGATAAAGTAGCACATTTTCTCAAGTAGTGAAAAAAAGAACTGTCAACTCAAAATCCTATATTCAGCAAAAGTATCCATCAGGAATGATGAGGAAATTAAGACATTCACACATAAAGGAAAACTAAAAGAACTTGTCACTGGAAGAACCACCCTGAAAAAATTATGATAGAAAATTCTCTAAACAGAAAGAAAATAATAAAAGAAGGAATCTTGGAGCATCTGGAGTAACATAATAGGCAAAAATATGAGTAAGAAAAACAGACTTTCCAGAATACATGCAGGCTGCCATTGGGACTGTCCCATGGATGACCAGCATGGGCTGGGAGAAGCAGCCAGCCCAACCATCACGTGCACGCTGGCTGCCATTGGAACTCTCCCATGAGTGGCCAGTGAAGGCCAGGAGAACCAACCAGCCATGCCTTGCAGAATCTGTGAGTGTCTGAAGAAGCCCACCCCATATTCCACTGCCTCTACAGGGAGCCTGGGTTTGGAGAAACCTAGGTGCCTGACCCATCACCTCACACCATGGACAGGTAGCCAATGTGGGAAGTGCTTGGGACCCTACAACCAGCTTGTCCAGAGGAACCCAGGAAAATGTCAAGATGAAGGAGCAAAAGGCAACCTCTGACATCCAGCCCAAGGAAAACAAGTCCAGGCGACAGTAGACATGGAAAAAAGTGGAAGTTGCGCACCTGAAATTTCTAGAATGATGGCAACTGAAGTAAGGAAACTACTTCATGAGGCTATAAAAGAAATCAGATCAGAAATAATATATCAGGTAAAAGAAGAAGTGACAAACATAATAAAAGTGTTCCTGAGCATGTCTTTATGTTTTAACAGGTGAATGAGGGAACAATATAGAGAAGAATTGTAATGCATGAAACAGACTCAGAGATATCCAGGAATTTAAAAACTCCATCAAAAGCTGGAAAAACTTTTTTTTGGTACCGGGGATCAAACCCAGGACCTTACACTTGCCAGGCAGGTGCTTGTGCAACTGAGCTAAACTCTGGCTCTGGAAAAACTTCTTGAAAGAAACTGAAGATAGACTTTCAGATCTTGAAGATAGGATGGCAGCTAACAATCACAAAAGGAAAGATCTCTTAAAAATAGCAAGGAACCAGGAAATAACAAACCAATGGCTGCAAAACGACACAAAGAAAAGTAATTTAAGAGTGATAGGTGTCAGTGAGAAAGCAGGAGTCAGCACAGATGATGTAAAAAGATTATTTACAGAAGTAATAGCAGAAAACTTCCCAAGCACAGGAAAAGGATCTGACATACAGGTAAGCAAGGCATATAGAACTACAACTAGCTGTAACCAAAATAACCAAAATACATCCAAACATATAATAATCAAGATCCCAGAAATCCAGCACAAGAACAGAATATTAAAAGCTGTTAAGGAAAAGAAACAACCCACAAAAGAAGACCTGTCAGAATCATGACAGACTAATCCACACAAACCACAGAGTCAAGAAGAGGCTGAAGAACCCAGATTGATGTACCCTGAAAAACTATCTTTCAAAATTAATGGAGACCATCCTGTTTTGTTGTATATTACTATCTCCAACTTAATAAAAAATTAAATTAAAAAAAACAATAGAACATGAGAAAACAAGGTAACAAAATACCTCCAAAAATTTTCAACTCCACCAAAGGGGATCCATGTGACATGGATGAGGAGAACCTCAAAAACAAAACAACAGAATTATATAAGCTGATTAAAAAGGAAATAACAACAACAAAACAGGTCAATAAGATACTAAGCAAGCAGAAACATGGTATAACTAAACAGATAATGGACTTAAAAAGCAAAAGGAGGGAAAGAAAGTGCTCTAAAGGATATAACTGCTTGTATGTCTAAGTGTATAGGATTGATAACCGTATTACTAAGTTTTTTTGGATCGTTGAACAGAACTGTTTGCAGCCTTACTGTTTGAATGTCCACTTTGTATGCCTTAATTTTGTAACATGAACAACTATTTCTAAGAAGACAATATGTAATTTATCAACTAGTGATTTCTTACTTTTTTTTGAAATTCTGTATTATTTCTACCCTTTTTTCTGTTTTGCTTTTTTTCTCTTTAAATAAAATTTTAAAAAAAATTAATGGAGAAATAAAATACTTCCATGGAAAAATACAACTAAAGGAATTCGTGACCACCAAACCAACCCTACGAGATTGCTGAAGGATAGGGTAGAAAAAGATAAAAATGACCATGATATCAGAACAGTAGCAGAGTGGGATTACCAAGCAGGGAAAACAGTTGAATGGAGGAGAAAAGTACAGAGTCAGCAGCAGGGAAAAAGCATGGCAGAGGCGAACCAGTGCATGTTGGTCATAACCATTAATGTAGATGGCCTCAATTCACTGATAAAAAGAAACATAGGCAGAGTGGATCAAGAAACAAGATCCATCACTATACATTATACAAGAAACACCTTAACTTGAAAGGACATTCATAGGCTGAAAGTCAAAGGAGAGAAAACAATGCTCCATGTGACAGGGAATGAGAAAAAAGCAGGAGTAGTTTGCCCATCAACATAATGGAAGAGAAAAATACAGCACTTTTATACAATGGAAAGCCACTCAGCTATAAAGAAGGGTAATCTTGAGGCTCTTGTAGATAAGTAGATGCAACTTGTGGTCATGCTGTTAGGTGAAATGGTTAAGAAGCACATAAGTGAACATGACACTGTCTCCATAGTATAAAAAACTGAAAGAATTAGTGGGTTCCAAAGTGTACAGTAAATAATGTGAAAGTGAAAGGGGAGAAAATGTCTAAAAAAGGAAGGTGGTAGCCATGGTTAATTCCCTATTATCTTGTTTTAAAGTCCTGTATTGTTTTCATTGTTTTGTTTGGTTTGGTTTTATTCTGTTATGTCTTGTTTGATTTTATTGTATCTGATGGCATGGGCAGCTGTTTCAAAGATAAAAAGATATATTATGGTAGCCATTGTTGATTTCCTATTATCTTGTTTGGAAGTCCTGCATCACTTTCACTATTTTGTTTTGATTGGCTTTATTCTGTTTTATTTTGTTTGGTTTTATTCTCTTTTTAAAAAGAGAAAAATAGACTTTCTTTCTCCTCTTGAATTTTCTAGATTGACAGCCAGAGCAAAAATTCTGATGCCGTCTAATGTGGTTCCACCTGTATGTGGTAGAAATATATGGGGCAATTATATTCCAAATAGGAATGGTAAAAGACATATGAGAAGTTAAGTTTTCTATACCTGACTAGAACTGGTAAAATGATGACACCAGTAGAATGTAGTAGGAAAGAAAAGGAAAAAGTGGGAGAAATGCAAAACCTGTGATAACCAGTATTTTAAAGCTATATAAAAGATATGCTCGAAAATACTTTAGAAACCTTTTATGTTTGGGCCCAACTTGGGCAACTTAGTAACTTAGTAAGATCTTGTCTCAAAATTTTAAAGAGGAAGCTGGGGTTGTGGCTCTCTGTGAGGGCTCTAAAATCAATCCTCAGTACCAAACACACGCATACATGAATGAAATTCTCCAAAAATGTGCCAGTAACCCACAGGAATACAAAAAGAAAGAAAATAGAAAAAAAGCAGAGAGAGTAAGCAAAGCAAAAATAAAGTGGTAGATTTAAAACGTAACATATTAATAATTACATCATAAATACATAAGTAGTTCATGTAAAAAAAGTAAATTGTTTAAATACATTGATTAAAAGACAGAGATTAGTAGAACAGATGAATTTTAAAGTGACCGAAGCATATGTTGTATATACAAAATTCTCTTTAAATATAATGACAGTGACAGGTTTAAAGTACAAGGATGGAAAAAGATATATCATTAAAATACAACTAATCAAAAGCCAATGGCCATATTAATATCAAAGTAGGACAAATAAAATTTTACTAGAGACAGAGGACATTATATAATGAAAAAATCAAATCTACCAAGAAAACATAGTAATACTAAACATGTGTGCCTCAAATCACACTATTATAAAAGATTGAAAACAAAGCTATGGCATTTTTATACAATGAGGACATTAGACCTCTCTGTTTATAGTTGATAGAAGAGCTAGAAAAGTCATGACAGATGTAGAAAATTTTAGTCACTTCATCAACCAATAGGATCTAATTGACATTTATATAACATTGTCCACTGATAACAGAATATATGTTCATTTTAGACATCTACAGAACACAGACCATATTGTGGGCCATAAAACAGTCTCAATAAACGTAAAAGGATTCAAGTCATACAAAGTAAATTTTCTGACCACAATGGAATTGTTTTATTATTCTAATAATGATATCTGGAAATAAAACAATTATCCACACACCCCAGCACTGTGTCTAGCATGGTATGTTGTAAATCACATTGGGACTCAATTGCCCTTAGTATTTCTCTTGTCTTCATTTATTTGAGGAAACTGAGGCTCAGGGGAGAAATGACTTCTTTGAGATCTCTCAGGTACTTACTTCATAAATATTCATTTGGTTGGTTAAATGTAATGACACACAGCAACTGTTTTTCTGGAATAGTTACTCACACTGGAAGTTACTACCATCTGAGTCCCCCCCATCTGTGACCCCTCCCGAGGTTTCCCTAGGCATCTCCCTCCAGTCCCTCCCTCCTCTGCTGTCCCAGCACCTTGCATTTTGCACATCTTGCAAAGATCAAGTAGTTACATTCTGTCTCCAAATTGTGCCAAGCTCCTCCCAGGGCAAAGGCCAAGTTTCATCCCTGACGGCTACTCAGGTAGTATTGAATGAATAAATGAACAAGTGTTTTTTACCAGGACATTCCACCTCCCGGGAAGACAAATCCTTCCTGCGTTGTGCCCTGGAATTGGCAGGGGCACTGCTGAGCTCAGATAGGTAATCAGAGGCTTTGGAATTTTCTGCCCTTTGTAAGGGGGTTTTTGTGACAGTGGAGCTGCTTGATGTGTGTAGCTCTTGCGCGTGTTTCCTACTCTAACACCCCAGACAGACTGCCTGCCCACCCTGTGCTCCTGAGATGGTGGAGAACAAAAGCTTGCTTATGTATTTGAGGCTTTCTGATGTGGTGTGACTCCAGAGATGCTTATTATGCATACATTTCTTTTCCCTGATTTTATATCCATATTTAAATCATGCTTGAGGAAGTCATTTATTGAATTCCTCAGGCTCACTATAGAAAGTATATGAGATCTTTGATAAGCTTAATATATTTGTATTAAAAATTAATATGAAAGCCATATTGTCTCCAACTTTGAATCACAGTTTGATTTGATTCATTTTATTTATATATGGGAACCATTCTAAAATTACTTTTAAAAAGATGTGATGAGATTGAAATCAGTTCTGGGGACCCTTTCTTTATTCCTCAGTGAATCATGGGCCTGTCTGGTGGCAGACAATCTATGCTGCCATTTCTCGTGTGACATTTAGAATATATACATGGGTGCAGCACCTCCTCCTCCCGGGAGCTTTCAAATGAGCCCTCTGTGAAAGATTATGTGCAGGCTCTTTTTAAATGCTACCGTTAAAAAAATAAAATTTAATGGAAAGAGATAAGCTTTTCCCAACACAAGCTGGCTCCAATTTTATATTTCCTTAATCTGTTTTGTATGCTGCTGCAGGAAATTAAACTGAAATTGTCTTCTCTGACATGGTGCGTATGGCATTTGGGAGGCGCTGAGACAAGGGAGATACAGCTACTGGAAACAGTTGCTCCAGTTTGTCAGAGATTTATTGTAACTTTTTTTCATCTTCCCACTAGACTGAAGAGCTGTGCCTGGGGCCACAAAGGACCCCTTTCCTACATCACAGTGCGCAGCTCCAGGTGACATCCTGGACAAGGATCAGGTGTCCTCCTTCTCCATCGGGCCTGGTTGTAGCTTCCTGTCCACCCAGCATATCCCATCGTGCATATGTGCACACAGCCACAACAAGACAGTCACAGACATACTTTGCATATAACTGAGTTTCTTCTTTCTTTTCTTCTTTCTCTCCTGTTCTACATCTGTCTATCACTCAGAGAAAAAATAATATTTATTTGTTAGTCATCTATATTTAATTTTGTATTTTAGACAAATGATGTAGTTTTTTTTCAGTGTCTCCAGGTTAGTCCCCAGTCCCTGCCAACACCCGTTACATCTTGGCTTCCAGCCCTCCTCAGGGAGAAGATCCGAGGAACTCAGACTCTCTCACGGCACCAAGGCACTCGGCACTGCCACTGCCCAGGGTCGTAGTCTCCACCGGGCAATAGAGTGCGAAACGCAACCAGCAGCATCTTGACCAAAAGATCTCGGTGGTCCCCAGGGAGTCCCAGAAGCCACGTCCGGCAGCCCCTGATCCTTGTTGGTCACTGCAGAGATGTGTTTTGGTGGAGGATACTGTGGTTGATGGGATGGACAGGGGATGACAGCTTTGTGGTGCCCTTCGGTCCCCTTCTCAGTCCACACGGCCCTGAGAACAGTCCTCCCCTAACAGAAACATGTCGGACTGGCTGGTCTCCAGGCCCTCCAGAAGGCGGGCAGGCCAGGGTAGTCCCAGCTGGAGCTCTGTGACTCCAGAATGCTGGGATCACACCCCCTGTGGACGCTTGTCCTCCTGCCAGAGGGCAGGTTTGTCCTGCAGTGAACGAGAGGACTCCAGATCAGTGGCAGTGAACTTTGACCTTTCAGAGATCTTATTCTTATAGCTGGACAGGAGGACAAGGTGAAACTTGTGACCAGAGCCAGAAGAAAGAGAGCGAGGAAGAAAGAGTTGAGCTGGAATGAATTTGAAAACAGGCAGGTGGGCCGCATACTGTCACAACAGCAATAAAATGGTTTTGTCATTTAGTCTGAGGTGAATCACACAGACCCACAGACCTGTCCCCTGTGCGTGAAGAACCCGAACCAGGAGGCGAAGCAGCGGCTATCAGTGTTCTGAAACCAGGCCCAGCCCTGGTCGGCAGAGGGCGCCGTGCAGGCAGGAAGGAGGTGAGCCCAGGCCTCTTTCAAGGTGGAGGTCAAGGGGCCCTTCTGCGAAAAGCATTTCTGGCCCAGCTTCCTCTGCATTTGTCCTCCTCTGTCACGTCACAGCACAGCCGGCCTCTGCTGCATGAAAAGGAAGAGGAGATCTAACACAGCTCTGAAGTATGAGAATTTCCCAGGAAGGGCGTGCTGGGATTACTGGCCTGTGCCACCACGCCTGGCCCAGACTCTGTTTTTAATCTGCCACCTGGAGGAGTTAAGAGTTTGGCTGCCTGTGACGTGGGCAACCCCAGTGCTTCCCCTGCCCTCCATCCTGCCTCAGGATCGCTCGGCATTCACTGTGCACCCACAGCACAGACACTCTGGAGATAGTAAGTGAATGACTACGCATCACAGCCCCAGCCTCCTCCAGGGACCTCGACTGCTGCTGCAGGTGGCTGCTGGCGCCCTGGTTCCATGAGCAGGCTGTCTTCCGGCTGAGACTTTCCTGTTCTTCTCCCCTTCCAAACTACTGACCACCTCTGCCTGCTTGTTTTTCTTTCTCCTAGCATAGAGGGAACTTCTAAAAGAAGCCAGGGGCACAGGCTGAGAGCCCCCTCCCACCTGACTGCATTGCTTCTCTGGCTTCAGTCTCTTTGTTGACAGGAAGGGTGCTCACCATGGGAAAGAAATGAGAACAAACAGGTCTCACATGAGGACCAGCGAGGTGCTTTCTCCCTCCAGAACTCTGTGCCTTTTTAGATGTCCATACCCTATTCCACCCCCAAGAATTTACCTCAAGTAAATATTTAACAAAGGCAAAAAAAAAAAAAATGTTATAGGACAGAAGATCTGCATCATAGCATCATAAAAAATGAAAAGATCTAAATTTTTAAGAGTACTTTATTAAAAAGGTCTATAAACATAATGATACTAATTGTGTAGAGCCATTAAAATGGTGATTGTGCTGCCTATAAATTAACAGTGAGTAATGAATAGTTGCTGTGTCATTGAGTTACTGTATTGATTGTTCACAGCTTAGGGCATCTGAGACTCTCCTAGAGTACCAGCCTGGCTCCCAGAGAGCACATTCCAGCAGATCATGTTTGGGCTCTGGGTAACTCTTAGCACCGCCCAAGGGATGCTAGGATACAGCCACGACTGATCCTCAGTACTGTGTGCAGGTGCTTTGCTGGGTGCCACCAGAGTCACGTCCTTCCCCAGCCCACCCCAGGCCCTATTTGGGCAATGCAAGATGCTTCTGTATGTCTCTAATTGATTTATCGCAAAGACAAGGTGTTCTGGTTATTTATTGCTCCCTAACAAACCATCCGAAAACTCTAAAGTGACAACAAAATTATGCCCACAAGTGTGTGGGTCAGAAACCTGGATACAGCACAACAGGAACCACTTTCCGCTTTTCTGTAACGCCTGCTGTTTTGTCTGTAGAGACATTGTCCAGAGTTTCTCTGGGCTGACACCTCACTAGGCCCTGGGGCTATCTGGAGTCTGCTCTGTGTGCTCCGGGATGTGCTGGCCAGACGCTTTAGGACAGCACTCTCAGCCAAAGCCACCTATGCATTGCTCAGTGCCTCTGGCTTTTCCCAGCACAGAAACTCAAGTTCCAGGAGCAAACAGTTGAAGGAGGTAGAGGCTCCATAACCCGTGGCCTCCAGAGGCTCACTTTACTCCCACTGTGCTCTCCTGTTGTCACAAGCCCACCTAACTTCAGAAATATTGTAGAGCGAGAATTGGAAAGATTTAGTGATGGGCTGAAAATGGAAAGTGAAGGAGGGGGAAGCCACACTATTGACATCATGTGCTATAAAAGAACGCAGGACTGTATGTGTATAACAGGCACCGTGCCAATCTGTGAGACCCGAAGACAGCAGGCAAAACAGGAGAAATTATCACAAGGAGGTAGAAACATTGTACTTTTTTCTTTCCTGTGACTTAATCATCTCAGAAGTAATTCTTAAGTACCTGTAACCACCCACCAAAACCCATGTGCTGAAACAGCCCTAAAGGTCACTATTGATCACTGGATGGACTGAGTCCAAGTCAGCTTTCTAGATATCACCCTGTCGCTTACACAGTGGCTCAGTAACCACAGTGGGGCAAGCCTGTCAGCGACTGCTCACCCTGTAGACCTGCGGGTCACCAGACCCCAGCATCACAGAGAAAACAGGAAATAAAGACTCATCTGTGTTGGGGTCTAATTTGTCTACTCTCCTTTCCCTTTAGGCTTTTGATATTATGCGAGTGACACATGGCAGGGAACACAGCCTGATTGAAGATTTAATTCTACTCTTAGAAGAATGCGACGCCAACATAAGGGCATCCTGAGAAAAGCAAGATGGAGAGAGAGCTGGCCCATACCTTTATTGAATGCCTTACCAAGGTCACACTCTGCAGTTTGCTGTGTGAATCACCCCTATTGAAAATGCTATTCTGTGTTTGAGTAGGTAAACAAAGGCAGACATAGTTTGCCAACTCTAAGAATCATTTTTCATAGTGAAGCACAATTGTAATAAATATGGAAAAAGTTGAAGATGCCATCTGTTTTGCTTGTTTACTTAGTGCTGATTTTAATGTTTAAGATTGCACCATTCCAGATAAAAAATCCTATTAAAAGCATGACAGAATGAGTTACAATTCTGTTTGAATTATATGTACAGATAATTGGATAAAAATCACTAAATTCATATTTGCTTCCAAGCATAAACTTAATGTCCACTTTGGCAAAAGCAGAATTTTTATTTATTTTTGATTAACATGTTAGTTGCACATATTAATGGAATTCAGTGCAATATTTTGGTGTATGCGTGCAGTGTGCATTGTTCATATCCAGCCTCCCTTTAACCCTCTTCCTCTCTCCCCCAGTTCCCAGCTTCAAGTGATCAGTGTTCTACATTGGAGTCAACTTTTTTTCCCTTTGAATTCCATATATGAGAGAAACCGTGTGGTGCTTGTCTTTCTGTGTCTGGTTTGTTCCACTTAACATAGTAACGTCCAGCATTCATTTTGATGTGTATAATAGGATTTCCTTCTTCTTTATGGTAGAATAATGTGAGTAGAGACAACATTTTCTTTATCCATTACTTGGTGGGCACCTAGGTTGATTTCATATCATGGCTATTGTGAATAGTGCCACAATAAATATGTTGGTTTGTTGATTTCCTTTGGCTGTATACCCAGAAAGGGGATAGGTAGATCTATGTAGTTTTTTGAGGAACCCTCTTACTGCTTTCCCTAATGGCCATGGTAATTTATGTTCCTACCAACAGTGTATGGTAGGAATTTTGCTGCATATCCTTACCAACGTTTGTTATTTTGTTTTTTTTTTAAAAAAAAATACCCATTATTTTGAGTGAAGTGAAATCTCATGATTTTTTTTTGCATGTCCCTGATGACTAATGATATTGAGTCTTTTAAAAATATATTTACTGACCATATTTACTGAAGTGTCTATTCAGATCATTTGCCAATGAGATTATTTGGAGTTTGTTAAATTTTGAAAAATTCTTTATATATTTTGGATAGTTAAATATTTTCTCTCAGTGAATAAGTTGTCTTTTCACTCTATTATTTCCTCTATCATTCAGAAGACTTTTAGTTTGATGTAGTCCCATTTGTCTGTATTTTCTCTCCTGTACTTTAGGGGTCATATTCAAAATATCATGGCCTTGTCAGTGGGTTTTCCCTATGTTTTTGACAGTCATTTCAGTTTCAGGTGGTGCATTCTGGTCTTTGATCCATTTTAAGTTGATAGTTACACAGAATAAAAGGGAGGACTCTAGTTTCATTCTTTTACATGAGGATATCCAGTTTTTCCAGCACCATTTGTTGAGTAAGCTGCATGTTTTTGGTGCCTTTTTCAAGCATTATCTGTCTGCAGATGTGTGGTATACTTTGGGGGGGTCGCTATTCTGCTCCATCGACCGTGCATCTGCGTAGATGCCACACCACGTCATCTGGTTACTACGAGGCCCTGTAGCAGGTCTTGAAATCAGGTATTATGATGTCTCCAGCTTTGTTCTTTTCAAGATGGTTTTTACTCTCTAGGATCTTTTGTAAAGAATTTCACAGAACTTGTGCAGGATTTTGGGACATCTTTACTGTTTGTGATAAATAATGTGTGTATACATTATTTGTTTCTAAATACATAATACATATCCAACACAAAACATTTTTATCCTAAATCCTAGAAAGAAATAATTTTAGGTGTTAGAAAAAATAGGAGGTCTTAATTTTTAAAAAATTCCAGGCAATCTTTCATGACTCTGTGTAAATCTTCCTCATGAACTCCGTGTGCTGTCCTCGCTCTCCACGACATCTTTTTCTGTCATTCCCTAAATCTTTGGTTCCATGTGTGATGGGCACAGCATGAAGCACCTTTATCTTTCAGTGAGCAAGGTTCTAGCGTCCACTCAAATCAACTTCCTCTCTTTTCTGTTTTCTCTTTGCCACTTTACTGTTTCTCAATTCTTTAGAATTCTTTTCTACTTTAGACTAACTTTTTAAAAAAACTTAAAGTCTTTCATGACTCACCGATGCTGGGAGCAGTGTAGTCCTTCACGCTTAGATGAGACTCAGATAGTGACTCAGCCCGGGGGTCCCTGAAGCTCACAGGAATCTTACAGAGTATGCTGCTCTCCACACTGTGTTACAAGCAAGGCGATGAGATGCAGAGAGTGACGGCAGAATCCAGAAGAGCAACTCATGCTCCTCAGCCCTCATGGAGGGGATGGCAAGTCCTCCAGCCAGGTGGCAATCCTGTGACATCAGAATGCCGTGTGGATCTCTGAAGGAGTCAGTCTTACTTTGCAGCAGAGAATGCTGACAACTGGAAAGGACAGACTGTTTGCTGAACACAGGTGATCGCCAAAACTTGCAGGGTGTCCTACACGCCAGTGTGTTCCAAGGCCTCTTCATAAACTCTGTTCTGCTCAACCTGCCACTTACCATGTAGCAGCCACACCTCTAAAGCACGTGGTATCTCCAGCAATTTCAACAGCACCACAAGGTAGGTACTCTTATATGTGAGGAAACTGAGGCCTGGTGTCAGACTTGGGTGGGAATCCCTCGATTCACTAAATGATCTTGAGAAAAGGACTTAATTGCAGTCTTGGGGAGACCAGTTCTACCCATTTGAACAAATACATATTGAATCATTCCTATGTATTTAGGAAAAGAGAATACAAAAAAATCAAGTAAGACATGTTCCCATCCTCAAAATGTGTTCTGTCTGGTATAGTTCATGTATCAGTTAGTGTTCACTATATAATGAGCTACCCCAAAAGTTAGTTTCTCCAGATCATGTTTCTTTAGCTCAGACTTACGTAGAGCAGCAGTGTGAGCTGGACTGCTCTGGTTTGGCTCAGGTATGGTCATAGTAGTGCTCACTGTCTGCAGTTGCTGGGAAAATTGGGGGTGACTGGGTCATCTAGCTCATGACGTAACCCAGCTCTGTTCACATAGCAGTAGAGGTCCAGGAATGGTAAGTAGGTTAACCCAGATATCCATGTTCTCTTCAAGTTTTCTTCCATTTACATTTGCTAAAATCCTCTGGGTCAAAGCTGGTCTCAAATCCAACCCAAAAATCAAAGGATGGATAAATACTCCTCAACTCAATAGAAAGAGCTATAAAATCCCATTGCAAGGACTTGGATCTATGAAGAGGAAGAAATTATAGCCATCTGTGCAGTGTCACCATAGTAACCCTTAATTTTTATTTTATTTTATTTTATTTTATTTTATTTTATTTTATTTTATTTTATTTTATTTTATTGCTATTGCAGAATATTTAGTGAATTTGATGGAACCTGTAGACCATCTTTCTAGAGAAACAGATGAACAATTTGCTTTTAGGATCAGGGATTCTCCAACTCTCCATGGCCTATGGGTGAACTCCATGGGGGTCCTTTATCAAATAAAAAACAGACTTGCTACATTTCAAAAACACTGGTGGGAACTGTATCAGTTCCTCATTTAAAATTCATTAGGGTAATAAAAGGCCATAAGAAAAAATGAAGATAGAAACTTACTCACCAGCTGGGGAGAATGTACTGAAAAGATGAAGACAGAAACTTACCAGCCGGGGAGAGTTTGCTGATAGAATGCTGTGTTTGCCAATTTTCTGAATGAAGTTTATCAGTCACTGATGATCCTGGATTAAGAAATTCACTTCATGCCTCCTAGAAAAGTATGATAGGCTTTTAAATCCCTTGAGCCGGCTTGCGGTTTTTCTAAGAGGAAGGGGCCTTGCTTGCCTCAACTTTTAATAGAAAGCGAGCATTTAAGCAAAGGTAAACATTTACCCAACAACTGTACAGCAAAGTGATTTTGGAGAAGGGCAAAGGGGACAGAAAACATAATTTAAAATCCATGTCACCAGTGGCTGACAATTTATTGCCATCCCAGCCTCTACAACTGCTACTTCATTAATCCATAGTCATTGTAGCGGCAGGCTTTTTTCACATCAGTAACTTGATGCCATTAGTCGCTCCTCTGGGATGAGAACACATTTAAACTGAAAATGAACACACTGGGCATAATTTATAGCCATGCCACATGAATGCCAAGAGTGCAGGGAGGAAGTCTGCCTGGCTGCCGGCTCAGGATGGCAACGGTGTGACGGTGCTCAGGGCGTGGCCCCTGCAGCTGGGTGGGGGGTAGCAGACCCCAGTGGAGCCAGACAGCCACAGACCACAGAGGCCTCTCAGTCAGACCTCGCTGCGAGAATGAAAAAGCAATTCTGGTTGTCAAGACCCACCCTGAATCAGTCTGGACAACTCTTTCCTGGTCCAAAGGGGAGATGTTTTGCTCCCCCAAAGTAGCCCCTCTGGGATTCTGCAAGGAGAAGACTGCATGTTGTCCACAGAGCCCCACAAAATCCTCATGACAAGCAATCATTGGCAAGAGCTTCAAGAAGACACTGAAGTCCTCCTTTTCCCAGAGGTCTGTAGGAGATCGACCTGGCTTATGGGAAGAACCAGCAGCACCCCAACTTTTTGAGCTTCATAAGCATCCAAATGCTGTTAGCTCACAGGCAGCATACTCAAATCTAATCCAAAACATGCTAAAAAACCAGTTCTCTGCCTTCCATATTTAGTTCAGTGCTCACATCCTCCTTGCAGGGAAACCCAGTCATTGATTCTCCCTTCTCCTTTATCAAGGAAATAAATTTATTCATCCTCTGAAGTGCTTTTTTTATTCAGGACACTTATTTTTCATTCATTCCCAGCATCTTTTCCAGCACCTAGTGTTTCATTCCTCAGCTGTGCAGAGACCCCTCGGTGACCTCATGGTTCCTCCTTCCCTTTTTCTCCCAGAAATGCCTGCTTCATTGTTTCCCTTGAAGTTTCTCAGAAACGTAGTATGGCACCCAGAGTCAATCTTCAGATTCATGTTCATGCCCTGAAACTACCAGAACTTGAACCTTGCTGAACCCCACCCTGAATCTGCTACACTAGCAGGGGCGGCCTCCTCATCCAGACCCCCTGGACGATGCCCCCTGCTCTGCCAGTTCCTTGTTTTGTTCATACTGGCTCCATTTCCTTTTAACCTACCTATTACCTACTCTCAAAGTTCTAGTGCAAGACTTCTTTTTCTTTTTGTAATTCACATGTAATCTATAGCAATAATTATTTTTGGTGTTCAAATTATATCATCTTTGGTCATTGGGATCTTCAAGTTTATTCCCTAACTTAGGATCTTAAGGATAAAGAGTATTCCTTCAGTGATTAGAATAATACAAAATGTAGATAAAGATTTTAGTGCTTACATGTCCTATGGGTAGATGGCAAGTCTAGGGCCCATATACACAGACCAGGGAGTATGTGAAGAAAGAGGGAGGGCTGGAGATTTGTTTTTATTAGGGTCTAGTATGCAGAACATAAGCAATAGGGTAGCAGGGTAGTGACTGGGCAGTTTAAACTAAACTAAGCAATAAGGTAGCAGGGTAGTGACTGGGCAGTTTAAAGAAGCATGAAATTTGAGACAGACATGCAAAATCTTTCCTATAAGAAGATATTATCTCAAAACGTTGCTGACTGCAAGGCCATGATGTGAGTTTGGGATGAGAGCCATTTGGCCTCAGCCAGAAAGCAATTACAAAGGGAAATTTTCAAAGCTAGATAACAAGACACAAACGGAACATCAATGCAGTGTATTTGTTGTAGATATCAACACAAGTCCTTTTTCCAACATGTTCCTGTGATTTTTGAAATGCTTTTACTTTGGGAACTGAAAGATGTTCCTGGCCCATTTCATACTGTCCTGCCCTGTATCTGTGTATTAGTCACCTTCCCATTGATTTGACAAAATACCTGAGGACAATTTAAAGAGAAAAGGTTCATTCTGGCTCATGGGTTGAAAGGTTTCAGACATGGTCAGCTGACTTTAAGGCATAAATATCATAGCAGACAGGCATGGCAAAGGAAAGTTGCTCACCTTATGTCAGCAAAAAGCAGAGGAAGAATGGCAGAGGAAGGGGCCAGCAACATAAGCTTCTAGGTCACATCACATGACAACCCAGGCACACCCAGAGATATGCTTCACTGACTTCCTGCACATCTCTCAGACCAATGAAGTTGACCAGATTATCCAACACAAGTCCATGCCTTGTCAGCTTGATAGCCAAACACATCTTAAACCGTACTTCATCTTCAGATAGAGCCAATAGCAAGGTCATAATTCTACCTGTGACATAACTATCCTGTGTACAACTGAAAATACACTAATATCTTTCCTCAAATCTCAATAATCCTAGCATTACTCAAAAATTCAAGTTCAAAGTCTCCTCTGAGACTCAAGGTGTTATTCAGCAATAACCCCTTGTGGACAGGTACCATGGTAAAAACTTAATGCTTCCTAAAAGCATTAAGCAAACCCTTAGCTGTGAGATGCTGTAAAAATAAAAAGATAAATATTTCCAACATACAATGACACAAGGTCAATGCATCCATTCTAAAAGGGAGGAATAAGGTAATAAGCATAAATCAGGCAAAAGCAAGAACAAAACCTAGCAGACCAAACATTATTCAGGATAAATGGAGGAGAGATATGAATTCCAAAAGGTTTAAGCAGTCCCACCCCTTTTAGCTTGCCAGTTGCTGCCCACACATAGCCTCTCTCCTAGACCAGCTCTGCACACTGCTGCTTTTCTTAGCAAACATTCCATGTTCCTGGTATTTCCAGATTTCTGTGTGTCTCCACTGCAGCCTCAGGTTCACTTTCATAATTTCATGCATCATCCTCTCAAGGGCTCCTGGCAGGAATTCTGACCCTATCACATTCTGCCTGGACTCCAAGAACTTCCTCTGAAATCTGGGTGGAAGCCTCTATGCCTCAACAATGTTTGCATTCTGCATGGCTGCTAAGCCAGTATCATATGGATAATCCCCAGTCTGCCACCAGTTTAAGCAGTAATCGGGCCCCCTTGGCTCATGATTGCAGTGACTTCTGAGTACCTGAGTGGTTGAACTGAGGGAAGTACTTCCCTAGGCAATCCTTAATGGGCAGGACTTCCTGGTACTGTCTTCTCAAAACTAAGTCTTTCGTAGCTGCTTATACTTTTACATCCTTGAACCTTCCATGGATGGGTTTGCCCAGTTCCTGAGATGCCCTTAAAGCATCTTCCCTTTGTCCCTAGAGCAAAGTATTTGACTTCTTTTTAATGTCACAAATCTCTTAGCAATCATACCTCTTTGACCCTAACTTTAAACATGCTTATTTTCTAGCCAAACTACACATTTTGAAATCTTTCAACTTTGTTTTATTCTCCCTATTCTCACTGTCGATCTGGCTAAAAACAACCAGCAGTGTCTATGCCACAGCCTGAAAGTTGCACTTCCTTGAAATTTCCTTTGTCAGATTAGTTTGCTACACTTAAATTCTGCCTCACATAAAGTCTTAGAACATAGACAAAATGTGGACAAGTTATTTGTTAAAATATAGCATGCATAGTCTCCAGTCCAATTCCCAGTAGAGTCCTTACAACCATCTGAAACCTCATAAACACAGTCTTTATTCTCCACTTTCTTATCTGGTCTTTGAATGTTTGTGAGAATCACCCGCCAAGCTCTTCTTATACAGTAACACCTCAGTTCATGAACACTTCTATTCCCAAACAGTTCAGTTCTCAAAAAAAAAAAAAGTGTTTGCCAAAATTTTGCTTCCATTTGCAAACTCCCCATCAGGTGACAAACATAGTTGCTGCCATCTTCTCCATACAAACAGAAATGTAGCCATCTTCCCCAAAAATGTAAAACATATTAACATGAACCAAGGTACCATTATAGTGTCCTAGGTTGCTTATATTCTGCATCTCCCAACTTCCCGTAATTCTTCCCACAAACTAGTTCCCAAAAACTTCTGAATGATCAAGTATAGTCATAGGAGCAATCCCACTTCTCTGTATTAGTCACCTTTCCATTGCTAGGATGAAATAGCTGACATACGCAACTTAAGAAAAAGATTGTTTTGGCTCATGGTTTCAAAGGTTTCGGTCCATGGTTAACTGGCCCCATGGCAGAATATCATGGCAGAAAGGATGGTAAAGGGAAGCCGCTCAAGTTAGGGCAGCCAAGGAACAAAAAGCAGGGGACCAGATATAGTGCCCAAGGTCATGCCCCGTAACTCACCCACAAACACCCAGGGTGTGCTTTATTAGTAATCTCCTAGGTATCTCTCAAGCCAATGAAACTGATAATTAAGATGAATCACCATAACATAGAGCCAGCTGTTTCACCAGAAAACCATAGGTTTTTTTTTTTTTTAGTAAGAAATGACATTTGGAAACCCTGACCTGGCCATATGCATTTGTGTATTTCTACCATGCTGTCATTAGTTTTCAGGCCTTTCTGAAATCTTGAGTTGACCCTGATATATCATTAATTAAAATGAAATGTCTGGAGTTGTGCTTGGTCTTCTTTCATGTGTGTACATCCTCATATCTGAAAAATAGTTTCAAAATTACCATACTATAGGTACTGCCAATAGCAAACTTACAAAGTAAAATTTAATACTGTTTTTCTCTAAACAAAAAGTTGTATAGTTAGAATACTATGTTAACAGTTAACTGAATTATGCTTTTCTGTGTTTAGGTTCAATATGATAGCCAGTCTTTTGTTTTTATTTTTATTTAGCTTTAGATTTTCTCATTATTATTAATTTATAATGATATAAAACTATTAATACATGTGACCATATTTCATATGTCCACTTGACTCAATTGGGAAATGCTTAGATTAAGAAATCTAGGTGCCAGCAAACTGAGGAGGAAAGACCCACCCTGAGTTTGAATGGCAGCACCCAATACACTACGGCCTGGATTAAATGAAAGGAAAAGAAGGATGGAGTTGGTATTTGATGATATTTGAAAACCTCTATCCTTTTTTTTTTCTGTTTTGGTGGTGTTAGGGATTGAAACCAGAACCTTGGGCAGGTGCTAGGCAAGTGTTCTGCCACTGAGCTACACCCCCATCCCAAAAACCTCCGTTCTGCTTCAATGGGTAGATCTTTTGCTAATGCCATTGTTGTGGACACCAGACACCAGTTTCTTAAGCCTTTCAATGCAGACTTGTATCAGCAACTCTCCAGTTAACTGTCACCATATTCTTGACCCCTTTTGGTCTGTAATTTCCAGCTTCTTTAATTGAGCAGTTACTGGACCCTCCAGCTTTCCAGTATACAAATGGCCATTGTAAGCACTTCTGCCTTTGATTCTGTAAGGCTACCTAATAAATTCCCTTTTATTATTTTACATATATATTGCTATTGATTCTGTTCTCTAGAGAAGCCTTGCCAATGTAATATAAATATATAGTATATGTGAAATTTTTTGTGTTCATTGTTGTTAATTTTTTTTAGCGTGGGAATTGAACTCCAGGCCTTCACATTGAGCTTTTTTTGTTTGTTTTTGGAGATAGGATTTCACTAAGTCACTGTCTCAAATACTTTTTCATTGCTGACATAAAATACCCAACATGCACAAGTAAAAGGAGGAAAGGTTTATTTTTAGCTGACAGTTTGTAGAGGTTTCAGTACATAGTCAGCTGACTCCAAGGCAGGGTAGTAAGGCAGGAGGCCACAGCAGAGGAGAAGCAGTTCATGGAGGGGGGGCAGAAAGCAAGAAGCAGCAAAGCAGCAGCAGTGAGCCTCCATTGATATTCTATGCAAGCTACCATCCTACTGATTGGTGCCAGCTACACGGAGAACTATGCTTATGTGATTTGTATACTGATCCAGTTATCACACACCCTCACCTAGCAGCACATACTCATAATCCAACCACCTCCCTAAAGCGTTACCTACGAGTGCATGAGGCTTTTGGGGTACATCTGAGTATAAGCCATAATAATCATTGAGATCTCCAGTCTGGGCTTCAACTTGCAAGTCGCCTGCCTTAGCCCCCCAGAGTGCTAGTATTACAGGTATGCACCCTCACACCCAGCTATGTTTTGTTTTGCTATTATAAACAAATGTAATAATGCATAAATTTAGATATATGGGTTTTCACACTGCTGGAGATGTATCTTCAGGATAATTTCTTAGAACTGGAGTTACTGGGACACAAAGGAAATGCATATATAAGTTATTAGGTGTTGTCAAATGCCCCTCAAGACACATTGTATAACAAGGCCTGTTCCCTTCATCCTGTCCTGCAAGCACATTGGATTTCCCAGTGAAGTGGATAGGTAAGAAATGTTATCATGGAGTAGTCTCTGAGCTAATGACATGCTAAGCTCTACATGCTACCACTCCATCAGGTCAACTGCTTCTGGATGAAAGGACACCAGAATGGCCACGAATATCCACAGATGAGCCAGTTGCTACACTTGTGCTATGAAATCAGTTCTTGCTCCAATCCTGGGTTGCAAGAACTACCACCACCTCTGGTATTTGGTTTGGTCTGGTCTGGCTTGGTCTGGTTTCTTTTGTTTCGTTTTGTTTTGTTATGTTTTGTTGTACTAGAAATTGAACCCACGGTCCTGTGCATGTTAGGCAGTGCTCCGTCACTGAGCCTCATCCGCAGCCCTCTAGATTTGTTTTACTTCTTGAACTTGAAGATATTAATGTCTTTCAATGATTTGGGAAATTTCTCAAAAATTATTTCTTCACATATTATCTCTATTTTTTCAGATTTTCTTTTTGTAGGATTCATAATTGTATTTTATATATTTTCATTTCATGTTTCTTCCATGTTTTCACCTTTTATCTCTCTTTATTCTGGTTAATTTCCCTGGCTCTATTGTCCTGTTTACTAATGAGATTTTCCCATGTTGAATTTGCTTTCATGTTATCCACTGAGTCCTTAGTCCATAATTTCTGTTTCTAAACATTCTAAATGATTTTTCATAAAGACCTATAATTTCTTCCTTACGTAGATATAAAAATATGTTTATTTCAGTTCTTTTTAACATTCTTCTACAAAATATTTTGGGGACACTACAGTTTACTTGCATATTGTGTATGTTTTTTCCCTCAGTGGGTAGCTTTGATCTTTTCCTTGAAATTTTGCTTATGACTTAATCTTCATCTAGTTTTACATACCTGTACATGAAATGTAACATGGCTTGAGAAACTGTCAGTCATTTTGCTTTTCTTTCTATCATACAGTCTTTATTTTTCAGTCACCAAGGATAAAGGTACATTAATTGTTTTGCTGGATTATTCCTATGAGGCATGCTAGTATAAATTCAAAAGCAAATATTAAAAATCAGTAAATATGTAAACTTTTTTCCCACTACTTAAACTGCTGGACATAAGCATGCTTCCTTACCATCTTCTTGGGGAAACAAAAACATTTATCATTATCCTATGAATAATAAGAGTTTCAGAAAAAAGAGAATAGAGAAATTAAAGAAGATATTAGCAATGTAATAACTTCAGGAAAAAATCATAGAACTAGAAGACATAATTTTTCAAACTTCAAGACTACATTATCTTCATTTAGTAATACTAAATCCACATCATGATGCATAATCCTGAAATTTCAACACATGACAAGCAGAAAGAACTGACAAATTTCCAGAAGGAAATAAAGAATTGCTTAACTAGAAGAATGCTATCAGAGTGCTCAAAAAGAAAAATTTAGAAGACAAAGGAGAAAAATCTTTAAAATTGTGAGAGAAAATTATTTACAATTCTAGAATTTTAAAGATAAATACCACCCTTGCATATGTAAAGTAAATGCAGAGTAAAGATGGTTTTCTCAAATTTTTCCTCTGGAAGCCACTGGATAATTTTAGTTTCCTACTGTTTTTGTCTCTCCTATTTTTTGTCTCTTTATTTTCTTGCTTTACTTTTTGAACAATTTCACCTATTTTACCTGTCAAACTTTTTGTAGGGATTTTTCACTTACACTAACATCACTTTTAATTTTCAAAAGCTCTTATGTTTCTTTCAATGCTTTTAAAATAGCATCCTGCTCTTATTTTATAAATGCAGTACTTTAAGCATAGTAATGGTAGCAGTGAGAAAGTTCAGTTTTCTTCTCACTGTACAATTTGTTTTTAATCACATACTTTGACTTCACAGGCTTACGCAAGGGCAAGAGTTGAGGCTCATGAGCTCTCTAAAGTTAATTAGAGCTACATGAGATCCTATCCACATTCAACTGGGACCACAAATGTGGAGTGTTGTTGTTGTTGTTACCAGGACTCTAACGCAGGACCTTGCACTTGCCAGCAGGTGCTGTGCTGCTGAGCTGTATCCCCGGGCATGAAGATTTATTATTAGGGGAAATGGGGGTGTCCTGGTGCTGAAAATGGAATGAAAGTTAAATGAAAGGATAGGGGGAGGCAAGGAAGATCCTATACCACTGGTACCTAGAGGCCAGATCTTACATAAATTTTCAGTCTACCAAGGCAAAACCTGGGTTGAGCAAAGAACCTCAAGCTATGAACTGTTTTGGATCAGTAGCATTGCCAAATCTCTAGTAGAAACAAATGAAAAGCCTCATTGCACACGGATATATAAAAAATACAATTAATTAAAATCAAATGGCAGTGGATATGCTTGGCAGCAAATTGGTTGTAGCAGAAAAAAAAAACAAGAGCAGACTGGCAGATAGTTTAAAAGGCTTTGTCCACAGTGCATCACAGAGAGAGAAATGTATGGCAAATACAGTAAATGAGATAGGAAGGATATGTAATAAGGTCTACCATACATTTGATGTAAGAACCATAAGAATGAGAAGACACAGAAATCACATTCAAGCACATAATGGTTGAACACTTCCCAACATTAATCCACAGATTCAAAAATCCACCCCTATCCCTGCAACACATGATAAATACAAATAAATTAATTGCAGAAATGTCATTTTGAATTTAGAGAAAACTGAGGAAAGAGAAAATGTTAATGGCCACCAGAGGAAAAAATATTACCTTCAAAAAGATGCCATTTAGATTTTTAAGTTATTTTCATTTACATCAGTCTAAGTCAGATGTAATGGAATAATGAGTGAGAAGGAGGAGAAGGAGGAAGGAGGGTCCTATATCGCCTTTGAGGGTGCGCTTCCCAAAGCTCTCCTGCTAGGCACCCCCCTCTAAAGGTTCCAGCACCTCCTGGTAGCATCAAGCTGGGCACCAAGACCTTAACACTGGATGTTTAGGCAAGATTCAAGACCCAAAATACAGCATAAACTTGTGCCTAGTCATCCAGGGAAATAGAAAACCTCCAGAGAAGCCATAAAAGGATTTTTTGTAGTTGTGTATAGAATTCCATGAAAATTGAATTCAGAGTTTCACCAAGCTTCTCACATAAAAAGTATGGCATTGGTAGGGAAAGATAAAATTTAGAAGAAGGATGTTTTGTGTGA